>CAKXZU010000254.1:0-132710 GCA_936014575.1 Bombus lapidarius
ACCACATAACGTTATACGTTATATCGTAATGCTACATAACGTTATACGTTATATCGTAATGCTACATAACGTTATACGTTATATCGTAATGCTACATAACGTTATACGTTATATCGTAACGCTACATAACGTTATACGTTATTACATAGTACTATATAACGTTATACGTTATATCGTTATGCTACATAACGTTATACGTTATTACATAGTACTATATAACGTTATACGTTATATCGTAATGCTACATATCGTTATACGTTATGTCGTAATACTACATAACGGTATACGTTATAACGTAATACTACATAACGTTATACGTTATATCGTAATACTACATAACGTTATACGTTATATGGTTATGCTACATAACGTTATACGTTATATCGTAATGCTACATAACGTTATACGTTATATCCTAATGCTACATAACGTGATACGTCATAACGTATTACCACATAACGTTATACGTTATATCGTAATGCTACATAACGTTATACGTTATATCGTAATGCTACATAGCGTTATACGTTATATCGTAATACTACATAACGGTATACGTTATAGCGTAACACTACATGACGTTATACGTTATATCGTAATACTATATAACGTTATACGTTATATCGTAATGATACATAACGTTATACGTTATATCGTAATGCTACATATCGTTATACGTTATGTCGTAATACTACATAACGGTATACGTTATAACGTAATACTACATAACGTTATACGTTATATCGTAATACTACATAACGTTATACGTTATATGGTTATGCTACATAACGTTATACGTTATATCGTAATGCTACATAACGTTATACGTTATATCGTAATGCTACATAACGTTATACGTTATATCGTAACGCTACATAACGTTATACGTTATTACATAGTACTATATAACGTTATACGTTATATCGTTATGCTACATAACGTTATACGTTATATCGTAATGCTACATAACGTTATACGTTATATCGTAACGCTACATAACGTTATACGTTATTACATAATACTATATAACGTTATACGTTATATCGTTATGCTACATAACGTTATACGTTATTGCATAGTACTATATAACGTTATACGTTATATCGTTATGCTACATAACGTTTTACGTTATATCGTAATGCTACATAACGTTATACGTTATATCGTAATGCTGCATAACGTTATACGTTATAACGTATTACCACATAACGTTATACGTTATATCGTAATGCTACATAACGTTATACGTTATATCGTAATGCTACATATCGTTATACGTTATATCATAATGCTACATAACGTTATACGTTATGTCGTAATGCTACATAACGTTATACGTTATATCACAATGCTACATAACGTTATACGTTATAACATATAACCATATAACGTTATACGTTATATCCTAATGCTACATAACGTTATACGTTATATCGTTATGCTACATAACGTTATACGTTATTGCATAGTACTATATAACGTTATACGTTATATCGTTATGCTACATAACGTTTTACGTTATATCGTAATGCTACATAACGTTATACGTTATATCGTAATGCTGCATAACGTTATACGTTATAACGTATTACCACATAACGTTATACGTTATATCGTAATGCTACATAACGTTATACGTTATATCGTAATGCTACATATCGTTATACGTTATATCATAATGCTACATAACGTTATACGTTATGTCGTAATGCTACATAACGTTATACGTTATATCACAATGCTACATAACGTTATACGTTATAACATATTACCATACAAAGTTATACGTTATATCCTAATGCTACATAACGTGATACGTCATAACGTATTACCACATAACGTTATACGTTATATCGTAATGCTACATAACGTTATACGTTATATCGTAATGCTACATAACGTTATACGTTATATCGTAATACTACATAACGGTATACGTTATAGCGTAATACTTCATAACGTTATACGTTATATCGTAATACTATATAACGTTATACGTTATATCGTAATGCTACATAACGTTATACGTTATATCGTAATGCTACATATCGTTATACGTTATGTCGTAATACTACATAACGGTATACGTTATAACATATTACCATATAACGTTATACGTTATATCGTTATGCTACGTAACGTTATACGTTATATCGAAATGCTACATATCGTTATACGTTATATCGTAATGCTACATAACGTTATACGTTATATCGTAATACTATATAATGTTATACGGTATATCGTAATACTATATAACGTTATACGGTATATCGTAATGCAACATAACGTTATACGTTATATCGTAATACTATATAACGTTATACGTTATATCATAATGCTACATAACGTTATACGTTATTACATAATACTATATAACGTTATACGTTATATCGTTATGCTACATAACGTTATACGTTATATCGTAATGCTACATAACGTTATACGTTATAACGTATTACCACATAACGTTATACGTTATAACCTAGTACTATATAACGTTATACGTCATATGGTTATGCTACATAACGTTATACATTATATCGTAATGCTACATAACATTATACGTTATATCGTTATGCTACATAACGTTATACGTCATATCGTAATACTACATAACGGTATACGTTATAACGTAATACTACATAACGTTATACGTTATATCGTAATACTATATAACGTTATACGGTATATCGTAATACTATATAACGTTATACGGTATATCGTAATGCAACATAACGTTATACGTTATATAGTAATGTTACATAACGTTATACGTTATATCCTAATACTACATAACGGTATACGTTATAACGTAATACTACATAACGTTATACGTTATAACCTAATACTATATAACGTTATACGTTATATGGTTATGCTACATAACGTTATACGTTATATCGTAGTGCTACATAACGTTATACGTTATATAATAATACTACATCAGGTTATACGTTATATCGTTATGCTACATAACGTTATACGTTATATCGTAATACTACATAACGTTATACGTTATAACGTATTACCACATAACGTTATACGTTATATCGTAATGCTTCATAACGTTATACGTTATATCGTAATGCTACATACCGTTATACGTTATATCATAATGCTACATAACGTTATACGTTATATCGTAATGCTACAGAACGTTATACGTTATATCATAATGCTACATAACGTTATACGTTATAACATATTACCATATAACGTTATACGTTATATCGTAATGCTACATAACGTTATACGTTATAACGTATTACCACATAACGTTATACGTTATAACCTAGTACTATATAACGTTATACGTTATATGGTTATGCTACATAACGTTAAACGTTATATCGTAATGCTACATAACGTTATACGTTATATCGTAATACTACATAACGTTATACGTTATAACGTATTACTACATAACGTTATACGTTATATCGTAATGCTACATAACGTTATACGTTATATCGTAATGCTACATACCGTCATACGTTATATCATAATGTTACATAACGTTATACGTTATATCGTAATGCTACAGAACGTTATACGTTATATCATAATGCTACATACCGTTATACGTTATAACATATTACCATATAACGTTATACGTTATATCGTAATGCTACATAACGTTATACGTTATAACGTATTACCACATAACGTTATACGTTATAACCTAGTACTATATAACGTTATACGTTATATGGTTATGCTACATAACGTTATACGTTATATCGTTATGCTACATAACGTTATACGTTATATCGTAATGCTACATAACGTTATACGTTATATCATAATGCTACATACCGTTATACGTTATATCATAATGCTACATAACGTTATACGTTATATCGTTATGCTACATAACGTTATACGTTATAACTTAATACTATATAACGTTATACGTTATATCCTATGCTACATAACGTTATACGTTATGTCGTAATGTTACATAACGTTATATCGTTATGCTACATAACGTTATACGTTATGTCGTAATGCTACATAACGTTATACGTTATATCATAATGCTACATAACGTTATACGTTATATCGTATAGCTACATAACGTTATACGTTATAACGTATTACCACATAACGTTATACGTTATAACCTAGTACTATATAACGTTATACGTTATATGGTTATGCTACATAACGTTATACGTTATATCGTTATGCTACATAACGTTATACGTTATAACTTAATACTATATAACGCTATACGTTATATCGTTATGCTACATAACGTTATACGTTATGTCGTAATGCTACATAACGTTATACGTTATATCATAATGCTACATAACGTTATACGTTATATCGTATAGCTACATAACGTTATACGTTATAACGTATTACCACATAACGTTATACGTTATAACCTAGTACTATATAACGTTATACGTTATATGGTTATGCTACATAACGTTATACGTTATATCGTTATGCTACATAACGTTATACGTTATATCGTAATGCTACATAACGTTATACGTTATATCATAATGCTACATACCGTTATACGTTATATCATAGTGCTACATAACGTTATACGTTATATCGTAATGCTACATAACGTTATACGTTATAACATATTACCATATAACGTTATACGTTATATCGTATAGCTACATAACGTTATACGTTATAACTTATTACCACATAACGTTATACGTTATAACATAGTACTATATAACGTTATACGTTATATGGTTATGCTACATAACGTTATACGTTATATCGTTATGCTACATAACGTTATACGTTATGTCGTAATGCTACATAACGTTATACGTTATATCATAATGCTACATAACGTTATACGTTATATCGTATAGCTACATAACGTTATACGTTATAACGTATTACCACATAACGTTATACGTTATAACCTAGTACTATATAACGTTATACGTTATATGGTTATGCTACATAACGTTATACGTTATATCGTTATGCTACATAACGTTATACGTTATAACTTAATACTATATAACGCTATACGTTATATCGTTATGCTACATAACGTTATACGTTATGTCGTAATGCTACATAACGTTATACGTTATATCATAATGCTACATAACGTTATACGTTATATCGTATAGCTACATAACGTTATACGTTATAACGTATTACCACATAACGTTATACGTTATAACCTAGTACTATATAACGTTATACGTTATATGGTTATGCTACATAACGTTATACGTTATATCGTTATGCTACATAACGTTATACGTTATATCGTAATGCTACATAACGTTATACGTTATATCATAATGCTACATACCGTTATACGTTATATCATAGTGCTACATAACGTTATACGTTATATCGTAATGCTACATAACGTTATACGTTATAACATATTACCATATAACGTTATACGTTATATCGTATAGCTACATAACGTTATACGTTATAACTTATTACCACATAACGTTATACGTTATAACCTAGTACTATATAACGTTATACGTTATATGGTTATGCTACATAACGTTATACGTTATATCGTTATGCTACATAACGTTATACGTTATGTCGTAATGCTACATAACGTTATACGTTATATCATAATGCTACATAACGTTATACGTTATATCGTATAGCTACATAACGTTATACGTTATAACGTATTACCACATAACGTTATACGTTATAACCTAGTACTATATAACGTTATACGTTATATGGTTATGCTACATAACGTTATACGTTATATCGTTATGCTACATAACGTTATACGTTATAACTTAATACTATATAACGCTATACGTTATATCGTTATGCTACATAACGTTATACGTTATGTCGTAATGCTACATAACGTTATACGTTATATCATAATGCTACATAACGTTATACGTTATATCGTAATGCTACATAACGTTATACGTTATATCGTAATGCCACATAACGTTATACGTTATATCGTAATGCTACATAACGTTATACGTTATATCGTTATGCTACATAACGTTATACGTTATTACATAATTATATATAACGTTATACGTTATATCGTTATGCTACATAACGTTATACGTTATTGCATAGTACTATATAACGTTATACGTTATATCGTTATGCTACATAACGTTTTACGTTATATCGTAAAGCTACATAACGTTATACGTTATATCGTAATGCTACATAACGTTATACGTTATAACGTATTACCACATAACGTTATACGTTATATCGTAATGCTACATAACGTTATACGTTATAACGTATTACCACATAACGTTATACGTTATATCGTAATGCTACATAACGTTATACGTTATTACATAATTATATATAACGTTATACGTTATATCGTAATGCTACATAACGTTATACGTTATAACCTAGTACTATATAACGTTATACGTTATATGGTTATGCTACATAACGTTATACGTTATATCGTTATGCTACATAACGTTATACGTTATATCGTAATGCTACATAACGTTATACGTTATATCGTAATGCCACATAACGTTATACGTTATATCGTAATGCTACATAACGTTATACGTTATATCGTTATGCTACATAACGTTATACGTTATTACATAATTATATATAACGTTATACGTTATATCGTTATGCTACATAACGTTATACGTTATTGCATAGTACTATATAACGTTATACGTTATATCGTTATGCTACATAACGTTTTACGTTATATCGTAAAGCTACATAACGTTATACGTTATATCGTAATGCTACATAACGTTATACGTTATAACGTATTACCACATAACGTTATACGTTATATCGTTATGCTACATAACGTTATATATTATATCGTTATGCTACATAACGTTATATCTTATATCGTAATGCTACATAACGTTATACGTTATATCGTAATGCTACATAACGTTATACGTTATATCATAATGCTACATAACGTTATAAGTTATAACATATTACCATATAACGTTATACGTTATATCGTTATGCTACATAACGGTATAGGTTATATCGTAATGCTACATATCGTTATACGTTATATCATAATGCTACGTTACGTTATACGTTATAACATACTACCATATAACGTTATACGTTATATCGTTATGCTACATAACGTTATACATTATATCGTAATGCTACATAACGTTATACATTATATCGTAATGCTACATAACGTTATACGTTATATCGTTATGCTACATAACGTTATACGTTATATCGTAATACTACATAACGTTATACGTTATAACATATTACCATATAACGTTATACGTTATATCGTTATGCCACATAACGTTTTACGTTATATCGTAATGCTACATACCGTTATACGTTATAACGTATTACCACATAACGTTATACGTTATATCGTAATGCTACATAACGTTATACGTTATATCGTAATGCTACATACCGTTATACGTTATATCATAATGCTACATAACGTTATACGTTATATCGTAATGCTACGTAACGTTATACGTTATATCGTATAGCTACATAACGTTATACGTTATAACGTATTACCACATAACGTTATACGTTATAACCTAGTACTATATAACGTTATACGTTATATGGTTATGTTACATAACGTTATACGTTATATCGTTATGCTACATAACGTTATACGTTATATCGTAATGCTACATAACGTTATACGTTATATCGTAATGCCACATAACGTTATACGTTATATCGTAATGCTACATAACGTTATACGTTATATCGTTATGCTACATAACGTTATACGTTATTACATAATTATATATAACGTTATACGTTATATCGTTATGCTACATAACGTTATACGTTATTGCATAGTACTATATAACGTTATACGTTATATCGTTATGCTACATAACGTTTTACGTTATATCGTAAAGCTACATAACGTTATACGTTATATCGTAATGCTACATAACGTTATACGTTATAACGTATTACCACATAACGTTATACGTTATATCGTAATGCTACATAACGTTATACGTTATAACGTATTACCACATAACGTTATACGTTATATCGTTATGCTACATAACGTTATATATTATATCGTTATGCTACATAACGTTATATCTTATATCGTAATGCTACATAACGTTATACGTTATATCGTAATGCTACATACCGTTATACGTTATATCATAATGCTACGTTACGTTATACGTTATAACATACTACCATATAACGTTATACATTATATCGTTATGCTACATAACGTTATACGTTATATCGTAATGCTACATAACGTTATACGTTATAACGTATTACCACATAACGTTATACGTTATGACCTAGTACTATATAACGTTATACGTTATATGGTTATGCTACATAACGTTATACATTATATCGTAATGCTACATAACGTTATACATTATATCGTAATGCTACATAACGTTATACGTTATATCGTTATGCTACATAACGTTATACGTTATATCGTAATACTACATAAAGTTATACGTTATAACATATTACCATATAACGTTATACGTTATATCGTTATGCCACATAACGTTTTACGTTATATCGTAATGCTACATACCGTTATACGTTATAACGTATTACCACATAACGTTATACGTTATATCGTAATGCTACATAACGTTATACGTTATATCGTAATGCTACATACCGTTATACGTTATATCATAATGCTACATAACGTTATACGTTATATCGTAATGCTACGTAACGTTATACGTTATATCATAATGCTACATAACGTTATACGTTATAACATATTACCATATAACGTTTTACGTTATATCGTAATGCTACATAACGTTATACGTTATAACGTATTACCACATAACGTTATACGTTATAACCTAGTACTATATAACGTTATACGTTATATGGTTATGCTACATAACGTTATACGTTATATCGTTATGCTACATAACGTTATACGTTATATCGTAATGCTACATAACGTTATACGTTATATCATAATGCTACATAACGTTATACGTTATTACATAATACTATATAACGTTATACGTTATATCGTTATGCTACATAACGTTATACGTTATATCGTAATGCTACATAACGTTATACGTTATAACGTATGACCACATAACGTTATACGTTATAACCTAGTACTACATAACGGTATACGTTATATCATAATGATACATAACGTTATACGTTATATCATAATGCTACATAACGTTATACGTTATATCATAATGCTACATACCGTTATACGTTATATCATAATACTACATATCGTTATACGTTATATCATAATACTACATAACGTTATACTATATAACTTAATACTATATAACGTTATACGTTATATCGTTATGCTACATAACGTTATACGTTATATCGATATGCTACATAACGTTATACATTATATCGTAATGCTACATAACGTTATACGTTATATCGTAATGCTACATAACGTTATACGTTATATCATAATGCTACATAACGTTATACGTTATAACATATTACCATATAACGTTATACGTTATATCGTTATGCTACATAACGTTATAGGTTATATCGTAATGCTACATATCGTTATACGTTATATCATAATGCTACGTTACGTTATACGTTATAACATACTACCATATAACGTTATACGTTATATCGTTATGCTACATAACGTTATACGTTATATCGTAATGCTACATAACGTTATACGTTATAACGTATTACCACATAACGTTATACGTTATGACCTAGTACTATATAACGTTAAACGTTATATGGTTATGCTACATAACGTTATACATTATATCGTAATGCTACATAACGTTATACGTTATATCGTTATGCTACATAACGTTATACGTTATATCGTAATACTACATAACGGTATACGTTATAACGTAATACTACATAACGTTATACGTTATATGGTTATGCTACATAACGGTATACCTTATATCGTAATGCTACATAACGTTATACGTTATATCGTTATGCTACATAACGTTATACGTTATATCGTAATGCTACATAACGTTATACGTTATAACGTATTACCACATAACGTTATACGTTATAACCTAGTACTATATAACGTTATACGTTATATGGTTATGCTACATAACGTTATACGTTATATCGTAATGCTACATACCGTTATACGTTATATCATAATGCTACATAACGTTATACGTTATATCGTAATACTACATAACGGTATACGTTATAACGTAATACTACATAACGTTATACGTTATATCGTAATACTATATAACGTTATACGTTATATCGTAATGCAACATAACGTTATACGTGATATAGTAATGTTACATAACGTTATACGTTATATCCTAATACTACATAACGGTATACGTTATAACGTAATACTACATAACGTTATACGTTATAACCTAATACTATATAACGTTATACGTTATATGGTTATGCTACATAACGTTATACATTATATCGTAATGCTACATAACGTTATACATTATATCGTAATGCTACATAACGTTATACGTTATATCGTTATGCTACATAACGTTATACGTTATATCGTAATACTACATAACGTTATACGTTATAACATATTACCATATAACGTTATACGTTATATCGTTATGCCACATAACGTTTTACGTTATATCGTAATGCTACATACCGTTATACGTTATAACGTATTACCACATAACGTTATACGTTATATCGTAATGCTACATAACGTTATACGTTATATCGTTATGCTACATAACGTTATACGTTATATCGTAATGCTACATAACGTTATACGTTATATCATAATGCTACATAACGTTATACGTTATTACATAATACTATATAACGTTATACGTTATATCGTTATGCTACATAACGTTATACGTTATATCGTAATGCTACATAACGTTATACGTTATAACGTATGACCACATAACGTTATACATTATAACCTAGTACTACATAACGGTATACGTTATATCATAATGCTACATAACGTTATACGTTATATCATAATGCTACATACCGTTATACGTTATATCATAATACTACATATCGTTATACGTTATATCATAATACTACATAACGTTATACTATATAACTTAATACTATATAACGTTATACGTTATATCGTTATGCTACATAACGTTATACGTTATATCGTTATGCTACATAACGTTATACATTATATCGTAAAGCTACATAACGTTATACGTTATATCGTAATGCTACATAACGTTATACGTTATATCATAATGCTACATAACGTTATACGTTATAACATATTACCATATAACGTTATACGTTATATCGTTATGCTACATAACGTTATACGTTATATCGTAATGCTACATAACGTTATACGTTATAACGTATTACCACATAACGTTATACGTTATGACCTAGTACTATATAACGTTATACGTTATATGGTTATGCTACATAACGTTATACATTATATCGTAATGCTACATAACGTTATACGTTATATCGTTATGCTACATAACGTTATACGTTATAACCTAATACTATATAACGTTATACGTTATATGGTTATGCTACATAACGTTAGACATTATATCGTAATGCTACATAACGTTATACGTTATATGGTTATGCTACATAACGTTATACGTTATATCGTAATGCTACATAACGTTATACGTTATAACGTATTACCACATAACGTTATACGTTATAACCTAGTACTATATAACGTTATACGTTACATGGTTATGCTACATAACGTTATACATTATATCGTAATGCTACATAACGTTATACGTTATATCATAATGCTACATAACGTTATACGTTATAACATATTACCATATAACGTTATACGTTATATCGTAATGCTACGTAACGTTATACGTTATATCATAATGCTACATAACGTTATACGTTATAACATATTACCATGTAACGTTATACGTTATATCGTAATGCTACATAACGTTATACGTTATAACGTATTACCACATAACGTTATACGTTATAACCTAGTACTATATAACGTTATACGTTATATGGTTATGCTACATAACGTTATACGTTATATCGTTATGCTACATAACGTTATACGTTATATCGTAATGCTACATAACGTTATACGTTATATCATAATGCTACATAACGTTATACGTTATTACATAATACTATATAACGTTATACGTTATATCGTTATGCTACATAACGTTATACGTTATATCGTAATGCTACATAACGTTATACGTTATAACGTATGACCACATAACGTTATACGTTATAACCTAGTACTACATAACGGTATACGTTATATCATAATGCTACATAACGTTATACGTTATATCATAATGCTACATAACGTTATACGTTATATCATAATGCTACATAACGTTATACATTATATCGTAAAGCTACATAACGTTATACGTTATATCGTAATGCTACATAACGTTATACGTTATATCATAATGCTACATAACGTTATACGTTATAACATATTACCATATAACGTTATACGTTATATCGTTATGCTACATAACGTTATACATTATATCGTAAAGCTACATAACGTTATACGTTATATCGTAATGCTACATAACGTTATACGTTATATCATAATGCTACATAACGTTATACGTTATAACATATTACCATATAACGTTATACGTTATATCGTTATGCTACATAACGTTATAGGTTATATCGTAATGCTACATATCGTTATACGTTATATCATAATGCTACGTTACGTTATACGTTATAACATACTACCATATAACGTTATACGTTATATCGTTATGCTACATAACGTTATACGTTATATCGTAATGCTACATAACGTTATACGTTATAACGTATTACCACATAACGTTATACGTTATGACCTAGTACTATATAACGTTATACGTTATATGGTTATGCTACATAACGTTATACATTATATCGTAATGCTACATAACGTTATACGTTATATCGTTATGCTACATAACGTTATACGTTATAACCTAATACTATATAACGTTATACGTTATATGGTTATGCTACATAACGTTAGACATTATATCGTAATGCTACATAACGTTATACGTTAAGTCGTTATGCTACATAACGTTATACGTTATATCGTAATGCTACATAACGTTATACGTTATAACGTATTACCACATAACGTTATACGTTATAACCTAGTACTATATAACGTTATACGTTACATGGTTATGCTACATAACGTTATACATTATATCGTAATGCTACATAACGTTATACGTTATATCGTTATGCTACATAACGTTATACGTTATATCGTAATACTACATAACGGTATACGTTATAACGTAATACTACATAACGTTATACGTTATATCGTAATACTATATAACGTTATACGTTATATCGTAATGCAACATAACGTTATACGTGATATAGTAATGTTACATAACGTTATACGTTATATCCTAATACTACATAACGGTATACGTTATAACGTAATACTACATAACGTTATACGGTATAACCTAATACTATATAACGTTATACGTTATATGGTTATGCTACATAACGTTATACGTTATATCGTAATGCTACATAACGTTATACGTTATACGTTATATAATAATACTACATCACGTTATACGTTATATCGTTATGCTACATAACGTTATACGTTATATCGTAATACTACATAACGGTATACGTTATAACGTAATACTACATAACGTTATACGTTATATCGTAATACTATATAACGTTATACGTTATATCGTAATGCAACATAACGTTATACGTGATATAGTAATGTTACATAACGTTATACGTTATATCGTAATGCTACATAACGTTATACGTTATATCATAATGCTACATAACGTTATACGTTATAACATATTACCATATAACGTTATACGTTATATCGTTATGCTACATAACGTTATACGTTATATCGTAATTCTACATATCGTTATACGTTATATCATAATGCTACGTTACGTTATACATTATAACATACTACCATATAACGTTATACGTTATATCGTTATGCTACATAACGTTATACGTTATATCGTAATGCTACATAACGTTATACGTTATAACGTATTACCACATAACGTTATACGTTATGACCTAGTACTATATAACGTTATACGTTATATGGTTATGCTACATAACGTTATACATTATATCGTAATGCTACATAACGTTATACGTTATATCGTTATGCTACATAACGTTATACGTTATATCGTAATACTACATAACGGTATACGTTATAACGTAATACTACATAACGTTATACGTTATATGGTTATGCTACATAACGTTATACGTTATATCGTTATGCTACATAACGTTATACGAAATATCGTAATGCTACATGACGTTATACGTTATATCGTAATGCTACATAACGTTATACGTTATTACATAGTACTATATAACGTTATACGTTATATCGTTATGCTACATAACGTTATACGTTATATCGTAATGCTACATATCGTTATACGTTATATCGTAATACTACATAACGTTATACGTTATAACTTAATACTATATAACGTTATACGTTATATCGTTATGCTACATAACGTTATACGTTATATCGTTATGCTACATAACGTTATACGATATATCGTTATGCTACATAACGTTATACGATATATCGTAATGCTACATGACGTTATACGTTATATCATAATGCTACATAACGTTATACGTTATTACATAGTACTATATAACGTTATACGTTATATCGTTATGCTACATAACGTTATACGTTATATCGTTATGCTACATAACGTTATACGTTATATCGTAATGCTACATAACGTTATACGTCATAACGTATTACCACATAACGTTATTCGTTATATCGTAATGCTACATAACGTTATACGTTATATCGTAATGCTACATGTCGTTATACGTTATATCATAATGCTACATAACGTTATACGTTATATCGTAATGCTACATAACGTTATACGTTATATCGTAATGATACATAACGTTATACGTTATATCGTAATGCTACATGTCGTTATACGTTATATCATAATGCTACATAACGTTATACGTTATATCGTAATGCTACATAACGTTATACGTTATATCGTAATGATACATATCGTTATACGTTATATCATAATGCTACATAACGTTATACGTTATATCGTAATGCTACATAACGTTATACGTTATATCATAATGCTACATGACGTTATACGTTATAACATATTACCATATAACGTTATGCGTTATATCGTTATGCTACATAACGTTATACGTTATATCGTAGTGCTACATAACGTTATACGTTATATCATAATGCTACATAACGTTATACGTTATATCGTAATGCTACATAACGTTATACGTTATATCATAATGCTACATGACGTTATACGTTATAACATATTACCATATAACGTTATACGTTATATCGTAATGCTACATAACGTTATACGTTATAACATATTACCATATAACGTTATACGTTATATCGTTATGCTACATAACGTTATACTTTATATCGTAATGCTACATATCGTTATACGTTATATCATAATACTACATAACGTTATACGATGTAACTTAATACTATATAACGTTATAAGTTATATCCTTATGCTACATAACGTTATACGTTATATCGTAATGCTACATGTCGTTATACGTTATATCATAATGCTACATAACGTTATACGTTATATCGTAATGCTACATAACGTTATACGTTATATCATAATACTACATAACGTTATACGTTATAACTTAATACTATATAACGTTATACGTTATATCGTTATGCTACATAACGTTATACGTTATATCGTTATGCTACATAACGTTATACGTTATATCGTTATGCTACATAACGTTACACGATATATCGTAATGCTACATGACGTTATACGTTATATCATAATGCTACATAACGTTATACGTTATTACATAGTACTATATAACGTTGTACGTTATAACGTATTACCACATAACGTTATACGTTATATCGTAATGCTACATAACGTTATACGTTATATCGTTATGCTACATATCGTTATACGTTATATCATAATACTACATAACGTTATACGTTATAACTTAATACTATATAATGTTATAAGTTATATCCTTATGCTACATAACGTTATACGTTATATCGTAATGCTACATAACGTTATACGTTATAACATATTACCATATAACGTTATACGTTATATCGTTATGCTACATAACGTTATACGTTATATCGTAATGCTACATATCGTTATACGTTATATCGTAATACTACATAACGTTATACGTTATAACTTAATACTATATAACTTTATACGTTATATGGTTATGCTACATAACGTTATACGTTATATCGTTATGCTACATAACGTTATATGATATATCGTAGTGCTACATGACGTTATACGTTATATCATAATGCTACATAACGTTATACGTTATTACATAGTACTATATAACGTTATACGTTATATCGTTATGCTACATAACGTTATACGTTATATCGTTATGCTACATAACGTTATACGTTATATCGTAATGCTACATAACGTTATACGTCATAACGTATTACCACATAACGTTATTCTTTATATCGTAATGCTACATAACGTTATACGTTATATCGTAATGCTACATGTCGTTATACGTTATATCATAATGCTACATAACGTTATACGTTATATCGTAATGCTACATAACGTTATACGTTATATCATAATGCTACATAACGTTATACGTTATAACGTATTACCACATAACGTTATACGTTATAGCGTAATGCTACATAACGTTAAACGTTATAACGTATTACCACATAACGTTATACGTTGTAACCTAGTACTATATAACGTTATACGTTATATGGTTATGCTACATAACGTTGTACGCTATTTCGTAATGCTACATAACGTTATACGTTATTACATAGTACTATATAACGTTATACGTTATATCGTTATGCTACATAACGTTATACGTTATATCGTAATGCTACATAACGTTATACGCTATTTCGTAATGCTACATAACGTTATACGTTATATCGTAACGCTACATAACGTTACACGTTATATCGTTATGCTACATAACGTTATACGTTATATCGTAATGCTACATAACGTTATACGTTATATCGTAATGCTACATAACGTTATACGTTATATCATAATGCTACATAACGTTATACGTTATTACATAATACTATATAACGTTATACTTTATATCGTTATGCTACATAACGTTATACGTTATATCGTAATGCTACATAACGTTATACGTTATAACGTATTACCACATAACGTTATACGTTATAACCTAGTACTATAAAACGTTATACGTTATATGGTTATGCTACATAACGTTATACGTTATATCGTAATGCTACATAACGTTATACGTTATATCGTAATGCTACATAACGTTATACGTTATATCATAATGCTACATACCGTTATACGTTATATCATAATGCTACATAACGTTATACGTTATATCGTAATGCTACATAACGTTATACGTTATATCGTTATGCTACATAACGTTATACGTTATGTCGCTATGCTACATAACGTTATACGTTACATCGTAATGCTACATAACGTTATACGCTATATCATAATGCTACATAACGATATACGTTATTACATAATACTATATAACGTTATACGTTATATCGTAATGCTACATAACGTTATACGTTATATCGTTATGCTACATAACGTTATACGTTATTGCATAGTACTATATAACGTTATACGTTATATCGTTATGCTACATAACGTTTTACGTTATATCGTAATGCTACATACCGTTATACGTTATAACGTATTACCACATAACGTTATACGTTATATCGTAATGCTACATAACGTTGTACGTTATATCGTAATGCTACATACCGTTATACGTTATATCATAATGCTACATAACGTTATACGTTATATCGTAATGCTACATAACGTTATACGTTATATCATAATGCTACATAACGTTATACGTTATAACATATTACAATATAACGTTATACGTTATATCGTAATGCTACATAACGTTATACGTTATAATGTATTACCACATAACGTTATACGTTATAACCTAGTACTATATAACGTTATACGTTATATGGTTATGCTACAAAACGTTATACGTTATATCGTAATGCTACATAACGTTATACGTTATATCGTTATGCTACATAACGTTATACGTTATAACTTAATACTATATAACGATATACGTTATATCGTTATGCTACATAACGTTATACGTTATGTCGTAATGCTACATAACGTTATACGTTATATCATAATGCTACATAACGTTATACGTTATATCATATAGCTACATAACGTTATACGTTATAACGTATTATCACATAACGTTATACGTTATAACCTAGTACTATATAACGTTATACGTTATATGGTTATGCTACATAACGTTATACGTTATATCGTTATGCTACACAACGTTATACGTTATATCATAATGCTACATAACGTTATACGTTATTACATAATACTATATAACGTTATACGTTATATCGTTATGCTACATAACGTTATACGTTATATCGTAATGCTACATAACGTCATACGTTATAACGTATGACCACATAACGTTATACGTTATAACCTAGTACAATATAACGTTATACGTTATATCGTTATGCTACATAACGTTATACGTTATATCGTAATGCTACATAACGTTATACGTTATAACGTATTACCACATAACGTTATACGTTATAACCTAGTACTATATAACGTTATACGTTATATGGTTATGCTACATAACGTTATACGTTATATCGTTATGCTACATAACGTTATACGTTATATCATAATGCTACATAACGTTATACGTTATAACGTATGACCACATAACGTTATACGTTATAACCTAGTACTATATAACGTTATACGTTATATCGTTATGCTACATAACGTTATACGTTATATCGTAATGCTACATAACGTTATACGCTATATCATAATGCTACATAACGTTATACGTTATTACATAATACTATATAACGTTATACGTTATATCGTTATGCTACATAACGTTATACGTTATATCGTAATGCTACATAACGTTATACGTTATAACGTATTACCACATAACGTTATACGTTATAACCTAGTACTATATAACGTTATACGTTATATGGTTATGCTACATAACGTTATACATTATATCGTAATGCTACATAACGTTATACGTTATATCGTTATGCTACATAACGTTATACGTTATATCGTAATACTACATAACGGTATACGTTATAACGTAATACTACATAACGTTATACGTTGTATCGTAATACTATATAACGTTATACGTTATATCGTAATGCAACATAACGGTATACGTGATATAGTAATGTTACATAACGTTATACGTTATATCCTAATACTACATAACGGTATACGTTATAACGTAATACTACATAACGTTATACGTTATAACCTAATACTATATAACGTTATACGTTATATGGTTATGCTACATAACGTTATACGTTATATCGTAATGCTACATAACGTTATACGTTATATAATAATACTACATCACGTTATACGTTATATAGTTATGCTACATAACGTTATACGTTATATCGTAATACTACATAACGTTATAAGTTATAACGTATTACCACATAACGTTATACGTTATACCGTAATGCTACATACCGTTATACGTTATATCATAATGCTACATAACGTTATACGTTATATCGTAATGCTACATAACGTTATACGTTATATCATAATGCTACATAACGCTATACGTTATAACATATTACCATATAACGTTATACGTTATATCGTTATGCTACATAACGGTATACGTGATATAGTAATGTTACATAACGTTATGCGTTATATCGTAATGCTACATATCGTTATACGTTATATCATAATGCTACGTTACGTTATACGTTATAACATACTACCATATAACGTTATACGTTATATCGTTATGCTACATAACGTTATACGTTATATCGTAATGCTACATAACGTTATACATTATAACGTATTACCACATAACGTTATACGTTATAACCTAGTACTATATAACGTTATACGTTATTTGGTTATGCTACATAACGTTATACGTTATATCGTAATGCTACATAACGTTATACGTTATATAATAATACTACATCACGTTATACATTATATAGTTATGCTACATAACGTTATACGTTATATCGTAATACTACATAACGTTATACGTTAAAACGTAATACTACATAACGTTATACGTTATATCGTAATACTATATAACGTTATACGTTATATCGTAATGCAACATAACGGTATACGTGATATAGTAATGTTACATAACGTTATACGTTATATCGTAATGCTACATAACGTTATACGTTATATCGTTATGCTACATAACGTTATACGTTATAACTTAATACTATATAACGTTATACGTTATATCGTTATGCTACATAACGTTATACGTTATGTCGTAATGCTACATAACGTTATACATTATAACGTATTACCCCATAACGTTATACGTTATAACCTAGTACTATATAACGTTATACGTTATTTGGTTATGCTACATAACGTTATACATTTTATCGCAATGCTACATAACGTTATACGTTATATCGTTATGCTACATAACGTTATACGTTATATCGTAATACTACATAACGGTATACGTTATAACGTAATACTACATAACGTTATACGTTATATGGTTATGCTACATAACGTTATACATTATATCGTAATGCTACATTACGTTATACGTTATATCGTTATGCTACATAACGTTATACGTTATATCGTAATACTACATAACGTTATACGTTATAACACATTACCATATAACGTTATAAGTTATATCGTTATGCTACATAACGTTATACGTTATATCGTAATGCTACATATCGTTATACGTTATATCATAATGCTACGTAACGTTATACGTTATAACATACTACCATATAACGTTATACGTTATATGGTTATGCTACATAACGTTATACATTATATCGTAATGCTACATAACGTTATACGTTATATCGTTATGCTACATAACGTTATACGTTATATCGTAATACTACATAACGTTATACGTTATAACATATTACCATATAACGTTATAAGTTATATCGTTATGCTACATAACGTTATACGTTATATCGTAATGCTACATAACGTTATACGTTATAACGTAGTACCACATAACGTTATGCATTATAACCTAGTACTATATAACGTTATACGTTATATGGTTATGCTACATAACGTTATACATTATATCGTAATGCTACATAACGTTATACGTTATATCGTTATGCTACATAACGTTATACGTTCTATCGTAATACTACATAAAGGTATACGTTATAACGTAATACTACATAACGTTATACGTTATATCGTAATACTATATAACGTTATACGTTATATCGTAATGCAACATAACGTTATACCTTATATAGTAATGCTACATAACGTTATACGTTATATCCTAATACTACATAACGGTATACGTTATAACGTAATACTACATAACGTTATACGTTATAACCTAATACTATATAACGTTATACGTCATATGGATATGCTACATAACGTTATACGTTATATCGTAATGCTACATAACGTTATACGTTATATAATAATACTACATCACGTTATACGTTATATCGTAATGCAACATAACGTTATACGTTATATAGTAATGCTACATAACGTTATACGTTATATCCTAATACTACATAACGGTATACGTTATAACGTAATACTACATAACGTTATACGTTATAACCTAATACTATATAACGTTATACGTTATATGGTTATGCTACATAACGTTATACGTTATATAACAATACTACATCACGTTATACGTTATATCGTTATGCTACATAACGTTATACGTTATATCGTAATGCTACCTAACGTTATACGTTATATCGTTATGCTACATAACGTTATACGTTATAACGTATTACCACATAACGGTATACGTTATATCGTAATGCTACATAACGTTATACGTTATATCGTTTTGCTACATAATGCTATACGATATATCGTAATGCTACATGACGTTATACGTTATGTCGTAATGCTACATAACGTTATACATTATAACGCATTACCACATAACGTTATACGTTATAACCTAGTACTATATAACGTTATACGTTATTTGGTTATGCTACATAACGTTATACATTTTATCGTAATGCTACATAACGTTATACGTTATATCGTTATGCTACATAACGTTATACGTTATATCGTAATACTACATAACGGTATACGTTATAACGTAATACTACATAACGTTATACGTTATATGGTTATGCTACATAACGTTATACATTATATCGTAATGCTACATAACGTTATACGTTATATCGTTATGCTACATAACGTTATACGTTATATCGTAATACTACATAACGTTATACGTTATAACATATTACCATATAACGTTATAAGTTATATCGTTATGCTACATAACGTTATACGTTATATCGTAATGCTACATATCGTTATACGTTATATCATAATGCTACGTAACGTTATACGTTATAACATACTACCATATAACGTTATACGTTATATCGTTATGCTACATAACGTTATACGTTATATCGTAATGCTACATAACGTTATACGTTATAACGTAGTACCACATAACGTTATGCATTATAACCTAGTACTATATAACGTTATACGTTATATGGTTATGATACATAACGTTATACATTATATCGTAATGCTACATAACGTTATACGTTATATCGTTATGCTACATAACATTATACGTTATATCGTAATACTACATAAAGGTATACGTTATAACGTAATACTACATAACGTTATACGTTATATCGTAATACTATATAACGTTATACGTTATATCGTAATGCAACATAACGTTATACGTTATATAGTAATGCTACATAACGTTATACGTTATATCCTAATACTACATAACGGTATACGTTATAACGTAATACTACTTAACGTTATACGTTATAACCTAATACTATATAACGTTATACGTCATATGGATATGCTACATAACGTTATACGTTATATCGTAATGCTACATAACGTTATACGTTATATAATAATACTACATCACGTTATACGTTATATCGTAATGCAACATAACGTTATACGTTATATAGTAATGCTACATAACGTTATACGTTATATCCTAATACTACATAACGGTATACGTTATAACGTAATACTACATAACGTTATACTTTATAACCTAATACTATATAACGTTATACGTTATATGGTTATGCTACATAACGTTATACGTTATATCGTAATGCTACATAACGTTATACGTTATATAACAATACTACATCACGTTATACGTTATATCGTTATGCTACATAACGTTATACGTTATATCGTAATGCTACCTAACGTTATACGTTATATCGTTATGCTACATAACGTTATACGTTATAACGTATTACCACATAACGGTATACGTTATATCGTAATGCTACATAACGTTATACGTTATATCGTTTTGCTACATAACGCTATACGATATATCGTAATGCTACATGACGTTATACGTTATATCATAATGCTACATAACGTTATACGTTATTACATAGTACTATATAACGTTATACGTTATATCGTTATGCTACATAACGTTATATGTTATAACGTATTACCACATAACGTTATACGTTATATCGTTATGCTACATAACCTTATACGTTATATCGTAATGCTACATAACGTTATACGTCATAACGTATTACCACATAACGTTATTCGTTATATCGTAATGCTACATAACGTTGTACGTTATATCGTAATACTACATAACGGTATACGTTATAACTTAATACTATATAACGTTATTCGTTATATCGTAATGCTACATAACGTTATACGTTATATCGTAATACTACATAACGGTATACGTTATAACGTAATACTACATAACGTTATACGTTATATCGTAATACTATATAACGTTATACGTTGTATCGTAATGCTACATAACGTTATACGTTATATCGTAATGATACATATCGTTATACGTTATACCATAATGCTACATAACGTTATACGTTATATCGTAATGCTACATAACGTTATACGTTATATCATAATGCTACATAACGTTATACGTTATAACATATTACCATATAACGTTATACGTTATATCGTTATGCTACATAACGTTATACGTTATATCCTAATACTACATAACGGTATACGTTATAACGTAATACTACATAACGTTATACGTTATAACCTAATACTATATAACGTTATACGTTATATGGTTATGCTACCTAACGTTATACGTTATATCGTAATGCTACATAACGTTATACGTTATATAATAATACTACATCACGTTATACGTTATATCGTTATGCTACATAACGTTATACGTTATATCGTAATGCTACCTAACGTTATACGTTATATCATAATGCTGCATAACGTTATACGTTATTACATACTACTGTATAACGTTATACGTTATATCGTAATGCTACATAACGTTATACGTTATATCGTTATGCTACATAACGTTATACGATATATCGTAATGCTACATGACGTTATACGTTATATCATAATGCTACATAACGTTATACGTTATTACATAGTACTATATAACGTTATACGTTATATCGTTATGCTACATAACGTTATACGTTATATCGTTATGCTACATAACGTTATACGTTATATCGTAATGCTACATAACGTTATACGTCATAACGTATTACCACATAACGTTATTCGTTATATCGTAATGCTACATAACGTTATACGTTATATCGTAATGCTACATAACGTTATACGTTATAACGTATTACCACATAATGTTATACGTTATAACCTAGTACTATATAACGTTATACGTTATATGGTTATGCTACATAACGTTATACATTATATCGTAATGCTACATAACGTTATACGCTATATCATAATCCTACATAACGTTATACGTTATTACATAATACTATATAACGTTATACGTTGTATCGTTATGCTACATAACGTTATACGTTATATCGTAATGCTACATAACGTTATACGTTATATCGTAATACTACATAACGTTATACGTTATAACGTATTACCACATAACGTTATACGTTATATCGTAATGCTACATAACGTTATACGTTATATCGTTATGCTACATAACGTTATACGTTATATCGTAATGCTACATAACGTTATACGTTATATCATAATGCTACATAACGTTATACGTTATTACATAGTACTATATAACGTTATACGTTATATCGTTATGCTACATAACGTTATACGTTATATCGTAATGCTACATAACGTTATACGTTATAACGTATTACCACATAACGTTATACGTTATATCGTAATGCTACATAACGTTATACGTTATAACGTAATACTACATAGCGTTATACGTTATATCGTAATACTACACAACGGTATACGTTACTTCGTAACGCTACATAACGTTATACGTTATAACATATTACCATATAACGTTGTACGTTATATCGTAATGCTACATAACGTTATACGTTATATCGTAATACTACATAACGGTATACGTTATAACGTAATACTACATAACGTTATACGTTATATCGTAATACTATATAACGTTATAGTTATATCTTAATGCTACATAACGATATACGTTATATCGTAATGCTACATATCGTTATACGTTATATCATAATACTACATAACGTTATACGTTATAACTTAATACTATATAACGTTATACGTTATATCGTTATGCTACATAATGTTATACGTTATATCGTTATGCTACATATCGTTATACGTTATATCATAATACTACATAACGTTATACGTTATAACTTAATACTATATAACGTTATACGTTATATCGTTATGCTACATAACGTTATACGTTATATCGTAGTGCTACATAACGTTATACGTTATATCGTAATACTACATAACGTTATACGTTATAACGTATTACCACATAACGTTATACGTTATATCGTAATGCTACATAACGTTATACGTTATATCGTAATGCTACATATCGTTATACGTTATATCATTATACTACATAACGTTATACGTTATAACTTAATACTATATAACGTTATAAGTTATATCCTTATGCTACATAACGTTATACGTTATGTCGTAATGCTACACAACGTTATACGTTATATCGTTATGCTACATAACGTTATACGTTATATCGTAATGCTACATAACGTTATACGTTATATCATAATGCTACATAACGTTATACGTTATATCGTTATGCTACATAACGTTATACGTTATATCGTAATGCTACATAACGTTATACGTTATAACATATTACCATATAACGTTATACGTTATATCGTAATGCTACATAACGTTATACGTTATATCGTAATACTACATAACGGTATACGTTATAACGTAATACTACATAACGTTATACGTTATATCGTAATACTATATAACGTTATACGTTATATCGTAATGCTACATAACGATATACGTTATATCGTAATGCTACATATCGTTATACGTTATATCATAATACTACATAACGTTATACGTTATAACTTAATACTATATAACGTTATGCGTTATATCGTAATGCTACATAACGTTATACGTTATATCGTAATACTACATAACGTTATACGTTATAACGTATTACCACATAACGTTCTACGTTATATCGTAATGCTACATAACGTTATACGTTATATCGTAATGCTACATGTCGTTATACGTTATATCATAATACTACATAACGTTACACGTTATAACTTAATACTATATAACGTTATAAGTTATATCCTTATGCTACATAACGTTATACGTTATATCGTAATGCTACATAACGTTATACGTTATATCGTTATGCTACATAACGTTATACGTTATATCGTAATGCTACATAACGTTATACGTTATATCATAATGCTACATAACGTTATACGTTATTACATAGTACTATATAACGTTATACGTTATATCGTTATGCTATATAACGTTATACGTTATATCGTAATGCTACATAACGTTATACGTTATATCGTAATGCTACATAACGTTATACGTTATAACGTAGTACCACATAACGTTATACGTTATATCGTAATGCTACATAACGTTATACGTTATATCGTAATGCTACATATCGTTATACGTTATATCATAATGCTACATAACGTTATACGTTATATCGTAATGCTACATAACGTTATACGTTATATCATAATGCTACATAACGTTATACGTTATAACATATTACCATATAACGTTATACGTTATATCGTTATGCTACATAACGTTATACGTTATATCGTAATGCTACATATCGTTATACGTTATATCATAATGCTACATAACGTTATACGTTATAACATATTACCATATAACGTTATACGTTAAATCGTTATGCTACACAACGTTATACGTTATATCGTAATGCTACATAACGTTATACGTCATAACGTATTACCACATAACGTTATACGTTATATCGTAATGCTACATAACGTTATACGTTATATCGTAATACTACATAACGGTATACGTTATAACGTAATACTACATAACGTTATACGTTATATCGTAATGCTACATAACGTTATACGTTATATCGTAATGCTACATAACGTTATACGTTATATCGTAATACTATATAACGTTATACGTTACATCGTAATGCTACATATCGTTATACGTTATATCATTATACTACATAACGTTATACGTTATAACTTAATACTATATAACGTTATAAGTTATATCCTTATGCTACATAACGTTATACGTTATGTCGCAATGCTACATATCGTTATACGTTATATCATAAAGCTACATAACGTTATATGTTATAACATATTACCATATACCGTTATACGTTAAATCGTTATGCTACACAACGTTATACGTTATATCGTAATGCTACATAACGTTATACGTCATAACGTATTACTACATAACGGTATACGTTATAACGTAATACTACATAACGTTATACGTTATATCGTAATACTATATAACGTTATACGTTATATCGTAATGCTACATGTCGTTATACGTTATATCATAATACTACATAACGTTATACGTTTTAACTTAATACTATATAACGCTATAAGTTATATCCTTATGCTACATAACGTTATACGTTATATCGTAATGCTACATTACGTTATACGTTATATCGTTATGCTACATGTCGTTATACGTTATATCATAATACTACATAACGTTATACGTTTTAACTTAATACTATATAACGCTATAAGTTATATCCTTATGCTACATAACGTTATACGTTATATCATAGTGCTACATAACGTTATACGTTATTACATAGTACTATATAACGTTATACGTTATATCGTTATGCTACATAACGTTATACGTTATATCGTAATGCTACATAACGTTATACGTTATATCGTAATGCTACATAACGTTATACGTTATATCATAATGCTACATAACGTTATACGTTATTACATAGTACTATATAACGTTATACGTTATATCGTTATGCTACATAATGTTATACGTTATATCGTAATGCTACATAACGTTATACGTCATAACGTATTACCACATAACGTTATACGTTATATCGTAATGCTACATAACGTTATACGTTATATCGTAATACTACATAACGGTATACGTTATAACGTAATACTACATAACGTTATACGTTATATCGTAATACTATATAACGTTATACGTTATATCGTAATGTTACATATCGTTATACGTTATATCATTATACTACATAACGTTATATAATATAACTTAATACTATATAACGTTACAAGTTACATCCTTATGCTACATAACGTTATACGTTATGTCGTAATGCTACATAACGTTATACGTTATATCGTTATGCTACATAACGTTATACGTTATATCGTAATGCTACATAACGTTATACGTTATAACGTATTACCACATAACGTTGTACGTTAAATCGTAATGCTACATAACGTTATACGTTATATCGTAATGCTACATATCGTTATACGTTATATCGTAATGCTACATAACGGTATACGTTATAACGTAATACTACATAACGTTATACGTTATATCGTAATACTATATAACGTTATACGTTATATCGTAATGTTACATATCGTTATACGTTATATCATTATACTACATAACGTTATATATTATAACTTAATACTATATAACGTTACAAGTTATATCCATATGCTACATAACGTTATACGTTATGTCGTAATGCTACATAACGTTATACGTTATATCGTTATGCTACATAACGTTATACGTTATATCGTAATGCTACATAACGTTATACGTTATTACATAGTACTATATAACGTTATACGTTATATCGTTATGCTACATAACGTTATACGTTATATCGTAATGCTACATAACGGTATACGTTATAACGTAATACTACATAACGTTATACGTTATATCGTAATACTATATAACGTTATACGTTATATCGTAATGTTACATATCGTTATACGTTATATCATTATACTACATAACGTTATATATTATAACTTAATACTATATAACGTTACAAGTTATATCCTTATGCTACATAACGTTATACGTTATGTCGTAATGCTACATAACGTTATACGTTATATCGTTATGCTACATAATGTTATACGTTATATCGTAAAGCTACATAACGTTATACGTTATATAATAATGCTACATAACGTTATACGTTATATCGTAATGCTACATGTCGTTATACGTTATATCATAATACTACATAACGTTATACGTTATAACTTAATACTATATAACGTTATAAGTTATATCCTTATGCTACATAACGTTATACGTTATATCGTAATGCTACATAACGTTATACGTTATATCGTTATGCTACATAACGTTATACGTTATATCGTAATGCTACATAACGTTATACGTTATATCATAATGCTACATAACGTTATACGTTATTACATAGTACTGTATAACGTTATACGTTATATCGTTATGCTACATAACGTTATACGTTATATCGTAATGCTACATATCTTTATACGTTATATCACAATGCTACATATCGTTATACGTTATATCGTAATGCTACATAACGTTATATGTTATATCATAATTCTACATAACGTTATACGTTATAACATATTACCATATAACGTTATACGTTATATCGTTATGCTACATAACGCTTTACGTTATATCGTAATGCTACATATCATTATACGTTATATCATAATGCTACATAACGTTATACGTTATAACATATTACCATATAACGTTATACGTTAAATCGTTATGCTACACAACGTTATACGTTATATCGTAATGCTACATAACGTTATACGTCATAACGTATTACCACATATCGTTATACGTTATATCGTAATGCTACATAACGTTATACGTTATATCGTAATACTACATAACGGTATACGTTATAACGTAATACTACATAAGGTTATACGTTATATCGTAATACTATATAACGTTATACGTTATATCGTAATGCTACATGACGTTATACGTTATATCGTAATGCCACATATCGTTATACGTTATGTCGTAATACTACATAACGGTATACGTTATAACGTAATACTACATAACGTTATACGTTATATCGTAATACTACATAACGTTATACGTTATATCATAATGCTACATAACGTTATACGTTATTACATAATACTATATAACGTTATACGTTATATCGTTATGCTACATAACGTTATACGTTATATCGTAATGCTACATATCGTTATACGTTATATCATAATTCTACATAACGTTATACGTTATAACTTAATACTATATAACGTTATACGTTATATCGTTATGCTACATAACGTTATACGTTATGTCGTAATGCTACATAACGTTATACGTTATATCATAATGCTACATAACGTTATACGTTATAACATATTACCATATAACGTTATACGTTATATCGTTATGCTACACAACGTTATACGTCATAACGTATTACCACATAACGTTATACGTTATATCGTAATGCTACATAACGTTATACGTTATATCGTAATACTACATAACGGTATACGTTATAACGTAATACTACATAACGGTATACATTATAACGTAATACTACATAACGTTATACGTTATACCGTAATACTATATAACGTTATACGTTATATCGTAATGCTACATAACGTTATACGTTATAACGTACTACTACATATCGTTATACGTTATGTCGTAATACTACATAACGGTATACGTTATAACGTAATACTACATAACGTTATACGTTATATCGTAATACTACATAACGTTATACGTTATATCATAATGCTACATAACGTTATACGTTATTACATAATACTATATAACGTTATACGTTATATCGTTATGCTACATAACGTTATACGTTAATTCGTAATGCTACATATCGTTATACGTTATATCATAATGCTACATAACGTTATACGTTATAACATATTACCATATAACGTTATACGTTATATCGTTATGCTACACAACGTTATACGTCATTACGTATTACCACATAACGTTATACGTTATATCGTAATGCTACATAACGTTATACGTTATATCGTAATACTACATAACGGTATACGTTATAAAGTAATACTACATAACGTTATACGTTAATTCGTAATGCTACATATCGTTATACGTTATATCATAATACTACATAACGTTATACGTTATAACTTAATACCATATAACGTTATACGTTATATCGTTATGCTACATAACGTTATACGTTAATTCGTAATGCTACATATCGTTATACGTTATATCATAGTACTACATAACGTTATACGTTATAACTTTATACCATATAACGTTATACGTTATATCGTTATGCTACATAACGTTATACGTTATATCGTAATACTACATAACGTTATACGTTATATCATAATGCTACATAACGTTATACGTTATTACATAGTACTATATAACTTTATACGTTATATCGTTATGCTACATATCGTTATACGTTATGTCGTAATACTACATAACGGTATACGTTATAACGTAATACTACATAACGTTATACGTTATATCGTAATACTACATAACGTTATACGTTATATCATAATGCTACATAACGTTATACGTTATTACATAATACTATATAACGTTATATGTTATATCGTTATGCTACATAACGTTATACGTTATATCGTAATGCTACATATCGTTATACGTTATATCATAATACTACATAACGTTATACGTTATAACTTAATACCATATAACGTTATACGTTATATCGTTATGCTACATAACGTTATACGTTATGTCGTAATGCTATATAACGTTATACGATATATCGTTATGCTACATAACGTTATACGTTATATCGTAATGTTACATATCGTTATACGTTATATCATAATACTACATAACGTTATACGTTATAACTTAATACCATATAACGTTATACGTTATATCGTTATGCTACACAACGTTATACGTCATAACGTATTACCACATAACGTTATACGTTATATCGTAATGCTACATAACGTTACACGTTATATCGTAATACTACATAACGGTATACGTTATAACGTAATACTACATAACGTTATACGTTATATCGTAATGCTACATAACGTGATACGTTATATCGTAATACTATATAACGTTATACGATATATCGTTATGCTACATAACGTTATACGTTATATCGTAATGTTACATATCGTTATACGTTATATCATAATACTACATAACGTTATACGTTATAACTTAATACCATATAACGTTATACGTTATATCGTTATGCTACATAACGTTATACGTTATGTCGTAATGCTACATAACGTTATACGTTATATCATAATGCTACATAACGTTATACGTTATAACATATTACCATATAACGTTATACGTTATATCGTTATGCTACACAACGTTATACGTCATAACGTATTACCACATAACGTTATACGTTATATCGTAATGCTACATAACGTTACACGTTATATCGTAATAATACATAACGGTATACGTTATAACGTAATACTACATAACGTTATACGTTATATCGTAATGCTACATAACGTTATACGTTATATCGTAATACTATATAACGTTATACGTTATATCGTAATGCTACATAACGTTATACGTTATATCGTAATGCTACATATCGTTATACGTTATGTCGTAATACTACATAACGGTATACGTTATAACGTAATACTACATAACGTTATACGTTATATCGTAATACTACATAACGTTATACGTTATATCATAATGCTACATAACGTTATACGTTATTACATAATACTATATAACGTTATACGTTATATCGTTATGCTACATAACGTTATACGTTATATCGTAATACTACATAACGTTATACGTTATATCATAATGCTACATAACGTTATACGTTATTACATAGTACTATATAACTTTATACGTTATATCGTTATGCTACATATCGTTATACGTTATGTCGTAATACTACATAACGTTATACGTTATAACGTAATACTACATAACGTTATACGTTATATCGTAATACTACATAACGTTATACGTTATATCATAGTGCTACATAACGTTATACGTTATTACATAATACTATATAACGTTATACGTTATATCGTTATGCTACATAACGTTATACGTTATATCGTAATGCTACATATCGTTATACGTTATATCATAATACTACATAACGTTATACGTTATAACTTAATACCATATAACGTTATACGTTATATCGTTATGCTACATAACGTTATACGTTATGTCGTAATGCTATATAACGTTATACGATATATCGTTATGCTACATAACGTTATACGTTATATCGTAATGTTACATATCGTTATACGTTATATCATAATACTACATAACGTTATACGTTATAACTTAATACCATATAACGTTATACGTTATATCGTTATGCTACACAACGTTATACGTCATAACGTATTACCACATAACGTTATACGTTATATCGTAATGCTACATAACGTTACACGTTATATCGTAATACTACATAACGGTATACGTTATAACGTAATACTACATAACGTTATACGTTATATCATAATGCTACATAACGTGATACGTTATATCGTAATACTATATAACGTTATACGATATATCGTTATGCTACATAACGTTATACGTTATATCGTAATGTTACATATCGTTATACGTTATATCATAATACTACATAACGTTATACGTTATAACTTAATACCATATAACGTTATACGTTATATCGTTATGCTACATAACGTTATACGTTATGTCGTAATGCTACATAACGTTATACGTTATATCATAATGCTACATAACGTTATACGTTATAACATATTACCATATAACGTTATACGTTATATCGTTATGCTACACAACGTTATACGTCATAACGTATTACCACATAACGTTATACGTTATATCGTAATGCTACATAACGTTACACGTTATATCGTAATACTACATAACGGTATACGTTATAACGTAATACTACATAACGTTATACGTTATATCGTAATGCTACATAACGTTATACGTTATATCGTAATACTATATAACGATATACGTTATATCGTAATGCTACATAACGTTATACGTTATATCGTAATGCTACATATCGTTATTCGTTATGTCGTAATACTACATAACGGTATACGTTATAAAGTAATACTACATAACGTTATACGTTATATCGTAATACTATATAACGTTATACGTTATATCGTAATGCTACATAACGTTATACGTTATATCGTAATGCTACATATCGTTATACGTTATGTCGTAATACTACATAACGGTATACGTTATAACGTAATACTACATAACGTTATACGTTATATCGTAATACTACATAACGTTATACGTTATATCATAATGCTACATAACGTTATACGTTATTACATAATACTATATAACGTTATACGTTATATCGTTATGCTACATAACGTTATACGTTATATCGTAATGCTACAAATCGTTATACGTTATATCATAATACTACATAACGTTATACGTTATAACTTAATACCATATAACGTTATACGTTATATCGTTATGCTACATAACGTTATACGTTATGTCGTAATGCTATATAACGTTATACGATATATCGTTATGCTACATAACGTTATACGTTATATCGTAATGTTACATATCGTTATACGTTATATCATAATACTACATAACGTTATACGTTATAACTTAATACCATATAACGTTATACGTTATATCGTTATGCTACACAACGTTATACGTCATAACGTATTACCACATAACGTTATACGTTATATCGTAATGCTACATAACGTTACACGTTATATCGTAATACTACATAACGGTATACGTTATAACGTAATACTACATAACGTTATACGTTATATCATAATGCTACATAACGTGATACGTTATATCGTAATACTATATAACGTTATACGATATATCGTTATGCTACATAACGTTATACGTTATATCGTAATGTTACATATCGTTATACGTTATATCATAATACTACATAACGTTATACGTTATAACTTAATACCATATAACGTTATACGTTATATCGTTATGCTACATAACGTTATACGTTATGTCGTAATGCTACATAACGTTATACGTTATATCATAATGCTACATAACGTTATACGTTATAACATATTACCATATAACGTTATACGTTATATCGTTATGCTACACAACGTTATACGTCATAACGTATTACCACATAACGTTATACGTTATATCGTAATGCTACATAACGTTACACGTTATATCGTAATACTACATAACGGTATACGTTATAACGTAATACTACATAACGTTATACGTTATATCGTAATGCTACATAACGTTATACGTTATATCGTAATACTATATAACGATATACGTTATATCGTAATGCTACATAACGTTATACGTTATATCGTAATGCTACATATCGTTATTCGTTATGTCGTAATACTACATAACGGTATACGTTATAAAGTAATACTACATAACGTTATACGTTATATCGTAATACTATATAACGTTATACGTTATATCGTAATGCTACATAACGTTATACGTTATATCGTAATGCTACATATCGTTATACGTTATGTCGTAATACTACATAACGGTATACGTTATAACGTAATACTACATAACGTTATACGTTATATCGTAATACTACATAACGTTATACGTTATATCATAATGCTACATAACGTTATACGTTATTACATAATACTATATAACGTTATACGTTATATCGTTATGCTACATAACGTTATACGTTATATCGTAATGCTACATATCGTTATACGTTATATCATAATACTACATAACGTTATAAGTTATAACTTAATACCATATAACGTTATACGTTATATCGTTATGCTACATAACGTTATACGTTATGTCGTAATGCTACATAACGTTATACGTTATATCATAATGCTACATAACGTTATACGTTATAACATATTACCATATAACGTTATACGTTATATCGTTATGCTACACAACGTTATACGTCATAACGTATTACCACATAACGTTATACGTTATATCGTAATGCTAGATAACGTTACACGTTATATCGTAATACTACATAACGGTATACGTTATAACGTAATACTACATAACGTTATACGTTATATCGTAATACTATATAACGTTATACGTTATATCGTAATGCTACATAACGTTATACGTTATATCGTAATGCTACATATCGTTATACGGTATGTCGTAATACTACATAACGGTATACGTTATAACGTAATACTACATAACGTTATACGTTATATCGTAATGCTACATAACGTTATACGTTATATCGTAATGCTACATAACGTTATACGTTATATCGTAATACTATATAACGATATACGTTATATCGTAATGCTACATAACGTTATACGTTATATCGTAATGCTACATATCGTTATTCGTTATGTCGTAATACTACATAACGGTATACGTTATAAAGTAATACTACATAACGTTATACGTTATATCGTAATACTATATAACGTTATACGTTATATCGTAATGCTACATAACGTTATACGTTATATCGTAATGCTACATATCGTTATACGTTATGTCGTAATACTACATAACGGTATACGTTATAACGTAATACTACATAACGTTATACGTTATATCGTAATACTACATAACGTTATACGTTATATCATAATGCTACATAGCGTTATACGTTATTACATAATACTATATAACGTTATACGTTATATCGTTATGCTACATAACGTTATACGTTATATCGTAATGCTACATATCGTTATACGTTATATCATAATACTACATAACGTTATACGTTATATCGTAATGCTACATAACGTTATACGTTATATCGTAATGCTACATATCGTTATACGCTATGTCGTAATACTACATAACGGTATACGTTATAACGTAATACTACATAACGTTATACGTTATATCGTAATGCTACATAACGTTATACGTTATATCATAATGCTACATAACGTTATACCTTATTACATAGTACTATATAACTTTATACGTTATATCGTAATGCTACATAACGTTACACGTTATATCGTAATACTACATAACGGTATACGTTATAACGTAATACTACATAACGTTATACATTATATCGTAATACTATATAACGTTATACGTTATATCGTAATGCTACATATCGTTATACGCTATGTCGTAATACTACATAGCGGTATACGTTATAACGTAATACTACATAACGTTATACGTTATATCGTAATGCTACATAACGTTATACGTTATATCGTAATGCTACATATCGTTATACGTTATGTCGTAATACTACATAACGGTATACGTTATAACGTAATACTACATAACGTTATACGTTATATCGTAATACTACACAACGGTATACGTTATATCGTAACGCTACATAACGTTATACGTTATAACATATTACCATATAACGTTATACGTTATATCGTAATGCTACATAACGTTATACGTTATATCGTAATACTACATAACGGTATACGTTATAACGTAATACTACATAACGTTATACGTTATATCGTAATACTATATAACGTTATACGTTATATCGTAATGCTACATAACGTTATACGTTATATCGTAATGCTACATATCGTTATACGTTATATCGTAATGCTACATATCGTTATACGTTATATCATAGTACTACATAACGTTATACGTTATAACTTTATACCATATAACGTTATACGTTATATCGTTATGCTACATAACGTTATACGTTATATCGTAATACTACATAACGTTATACGTTATATCATAATGCTACATAACGTTATGCGTTATTACATAGTACTATATAACTTTATACGTTATATCGTTATGCTACATATCGTTATACGTTATGTCGTAATACTACATAACGGTATACGTTATAACGTAATACTACATAACGTTATACGTTATATCGTAATACTACATAACGTTATACGTTATATCATAATGCTACATAACGTTATACGTTATTACATAATACTATATAACGTTATACGTTATATCGTTATGCTACATAACGTTATACGTTATATCGTAATGCTACATATCGTTATACGTTATATCATAATACTACATAACGTTATACGTTATAACTTAATACCATATAACGTTATACGTTATATCGTTATGCTACATAACGTTATACGTTATGTCGTAATGCTATATAACGTTATACGATATATCGTTATGCTACATAACGTTATACGTTATATCGTAATGTTACATATCGTTATACGTTATATCATAATACTACATAACGTTATACGTTATAACTTAATACCATATAACGTTATACGTTATATCGTTATGCTACACAACGTTATACGTCATAACGTATTACCACATAACGTTATACGTTATATCGTAATGCTACATAACGTTACACGTTATATCGTAATACTACATAACGGTATACGTTATAACGTAATACTACATAACGTTATACGTTATATCGTAATGCTACATAACGTGATACGTTATATCGTAATACTATATAACGTTATACGATATATCGTTATGCTACATAACGTTATACGTTATATCGTAATGTTACATATCGTTATACGTTATATCATAATACTACATAACGTTATACGTTATAACTTAATACCATATAACGTTATACGTTATATCGTTATGCTACATAACGTTATACGTTATGTCGTAATGCTACATAACGTTATACGTTATATCATAATGCTACATAACGTTATACGTTATAACATATTACCATATAACGTTATACGTTATATCGTTATGCTACACAACGTTATACGTCATAACGTATTACCACATAACGTTATACGTTATATCGTAATGCTACATAACGTTACACGTTATATCGTAATACTACATAACGGTATACGTTATAACGTAATACTACATAACGTTATACGTTATATCGTAATGCTACATAACGTTATACGTTATATCGTAATACTATATAACGATATACGTTATATCGTAATGCTACATAACGTTATACGTTATATCGTAATGCTACATATCGTTATTCGTTATGTCGTAATACTACATAACGGTATACGTTATAAAGTAATACTACATAACGTTATACGTTATATCGTAATACTATATAACGTTATACGTTATATCGTAATGCTACATAACGTTATACGTTATATCGTAATGCTACATATCGTTACACGTTATGTCGTAATACTACATAACGGTATACGTTATAACGTAATACTACATAACGTTATACGTTATATCGTAATACTACATAACGTTATACGTTATAACTTAATACCATATAACGTTATACGTTATATCGTTATGCTACATAACGTTATACGTTATGTCGTAATGCTACATAACGTTATACGTTATATCATAATGCTACATAACGTTATACGTTATAACATATTACCATATAACGTTATACGTTATATCGTTATGCTACACAACGTTATACGTCATAACGTATTACCACATAACGTTATACGTTATATCGTAATGCTAGATAACGTTACACGTTATATCGTAATACTACATAACGGTATACGTTATAACGTAATACTACATAACGTTATACGTTATATCGTAATACTATATAACGTTATACGTTATATCGTAATGCTACATAACGTTATACGTTATATCGTAATGCTACATATCGTTATACGCTATGTCGTAATACTACATAACGGTATACGTTATAACGTAATACTACATAACGTTATACGTTATATCGTAATGCTACATAACGTTATACGTTATATCGTAATGCTACATAACGTTATACGTTATATCGTAATACTATATAACGATATACGTTATATCGTAATGCTACATAACGTTATACGTTATATCGTAATGCTACATATCGTTATTCGTTATGTCGTAATACTACATAACGGTATACGTTATAAAGTAATACTACATAACGTTATACGTTATATCGTAATACTATATAACGTTATACGTTATATCGTAATGCTACATAACGTTATACGTTATATCGTAATGCTACATATCGTTATACGTTATATCATAATACTACATAACGTTATACGTTATATCGTAATGCTACATAACGTTATACGTTATATCGTAATGCTACATAACGTTATACGTTATATCGTAATGCTACATATCGTTATTCGTTATGTCGTAATACTACATAACGGTATACGTTATAAAGTAATACTACATAACGTTATACGTTATATCGTAATACTATATAACGTTATACGTTATATCGTAATGCTACATAACGTTATACGTTATATCGTTATGCTACATAACGTTATACGTTATGTCGTAATGCTACATAACGTTATACGTTATATCATAATGCTACATAACGTTATACGTTATAACATATTACCATATAACGTTATACGTTATATCGTTATGCTACACAACGTTATACGTCATAACGTATTACCACATAACGTTATACGTTATATCGTAATGCTAGATAACGTTACACGTTATATCGTAATACTACATAACGGTATACGTTATAACGTAATACTACATAACGTTATACGTTATATCGTAATACTATATAACGTTATACGTTATATCGTAATGCTACATAACGTTATACGTTATATCGTAATGCTACATATCGTTATACGCTATGTCGTAATACTACATAACGGTATACGTTATAACGTAATACTACATAACGTTATACGTTATATCGTAATGCTACATAACGTTATACGTTATATCGTAATGCTACATAACGTTATACGTTATATCGTAATACTATATAACGATATACGTTATATCGTAATGCTACATAACGTTATACGTTATATCGTAATGCTACATATCGTTATTCGTTATGTCGTAATACTACATAACGGTATACGTTATAAAGTAATACTACATAACGTTATACGTTATATCGTAATACTATATAACGTTATACGTTATATCGTAATGCTACATAACGTTATACGTTATATCGTAATGCTACATATCGTTATACGTTATATCATAATACTACATAACGTTATACGTTATATCGTAATGCTACATAACGTTATACGTTATATCGTAATGCTACATATCGTTATACGCTATGTCGTAATACTACATAACGGTATACGTTATAACGTAATACTACATAACGTTATACGTTATATCGTAATGCTACATAACGTTATACGTTATAACTTAATACTATATAACGTTATACGTTATATCGTTATGCTACATAACGTTATACGTTATATCGTAGTGCTACATAACGTTATACGTTATATCGTAATACTACATAACGTTATACGTTATAACGTATTACCACATAACGTTATACGTTATATCGTAATGCTACATAACGTTATACGTTATATCGTAATGCTACATATCGTTATACGTTATATCATTATACTACATAACGTTATACGTTATAACTTAATACTATATAACGTTATAAGTTATATCCTTATGCTACATAACGTTATACGTTATATCGTAATGCTACATAACGTTATACGTTATATCATAATGCTACATAACGTTATACGTTATAACTTAATACTATATAACGTTATACGTTATATCCTTATGCTACATAACGTTATACGTTATGTCGTAATGCTACACAACGTTATACGTTATATCGTTATGCTACATAACGTTATACGTTATATCGTAATGCTACATAACGTTATACGTTATATCGTAATGCTACATAACGTTATACGTTATAACTTAATACTATATAACGTTATACGTTATATCGTAATGCTACATAACGTTATACGTTATATCGTTATGCTACATAACGTTATACGTTATATCGTAATGCTACATAACGTTATACGTTATATCGTTATGCTACATAACGTTATACGTTATATCGTAGTGCTACATAACGTTATACGTTATATCGTAATACTACATAACGTTATACGTTATAACTTAATACTATATAACGTTATACGTTATATCGTTATGCTACATAACGTTATACGTTATATCGTAGTGCTACATAACGTTATACGTTATATCGTAATACTACATAACGTTATACGTTATAACGTGTTACCACATAACGTTATACGTTATATCGTAATGCTACATAACGTTATACGTTATATCGTAATGCTACATAACGTTATACGTTATAACGTATTACCACATAACGTTATACGTTATATCGTAATGCTACATAACGTTATACGTTATATCGTAATGCTACACAACGTTATACGTTATATCGTTATGCTACATAACGTTATACGTTATATCGTAATGCTACATAACGTTATACGTTATATCATAATGCTACATAACGTTATACGTTATTACATAGTACTATATAACGTTATACGTTATATCGTTATGCTACATAACGTTATACGTTATATCGTAATGCTACATAACGTTATACGTTATATCGTAATGCTACATAACGTTATACGTTATAACGTATTACCACATAACGTTATACGTTATATCGTAATGCTACATCACGTTATACGTTATATCGTAATGCTACATATCGTTATACGTTATATCATAATGTTACATAACGTTATACGTTATAACATATTACCATATAACGTTATACGTTATATCGTTATGCTACACAACGTTATACGTCATAACGTATTACCACATAACGTTATACGTTATATCGTAATGCTACATAACGTTACACGTTATATCGTAATACTACATAACGTTATACGTTATAACTTAATACTATATAACGTTATAAGTTATATCCTTATGCTACATAACGTTATACGTTATATCGTAATGCTACATAACGTTATACGTTATATCGTTATGCTACATAACGTTATACGTTATATCGTAATGCTACATAACGTTATACGTTATATCATAATGCTACATAACGTTATACGTTATTACATAGTACTATATAACGTTATACGTTATATCGTTATGCTACATAACGTTATACGTTATATCGTAATGCTACATAACGTTATACGTTATATCGTAATGCTACATAACGTTATACGTTATAACGTATTACCACATAACGTTATACGTTATATCGTAATGCTACATAACGTTATACGTTATATCGTAATGCTACATATCGTTATACGTTATATCATAATGCTACATAACGTTATACGTTATAACGTAATGCTACATAACGTTATACGTTATATCATAATGCTACATAACGTTATACGTTATAACATATTACCATATAACGTTATACGTTATATCGTTATGCTACATAACGTTATACGTTATATCGTAATGCTACATATCGTTATACGTTATATCATAATGTTACATAACGTTATACGTTATATCGTAATGCTACATAACGTTATACGTTATAGCATAATGCTACATAACGTTATACGTTATAACATATTACCATATAACGTTATACGTTATATCGTTATGCTACATAACGTTATACGTTATATCGTAATGCTACATAACGTTATACGTTATATCGTAATACTACATAACGGTATACGTTATAACGTAATACTACATAACGTTATACGTTATATCGTAATACTACATAACGTTATACGTTATAACGTATTACCACATAACGTTATACGTTATATCGTAATGCTACATAACGTTATACGTTATAACTTAATACTATATAACGTTATAAGTTATATCCTTATGCTACATAACGTTATACGTTATGTCGTAATGCTACACAACGTTATACGTTATATCGTTATGCTACATAACGTTATACGTTATATCGTAATGCTACATAACGTTATACGTTATATCATAATGCTACATAACGTTATACGTTATAACTTAATACTATATAACGTTATACGTTATATCCTTATGCTACATAACGTTATACGTTATGTCGTAATGCTACACAACGTTATACGTTATATCGTTATGCTACATAACGTTATACGTTATATCGTAATGCTACATAACGTTATACGTTATATCGTAATGCTACATAACGTTATACGTTATAACTTAATACTATATAACGTTATACGTTATATCGTAATGCTACATAACGTTATACGTTATATCGTTATGCTACATAACGTTATACGTTATATCGTAATGCTACATAACGTTATACGTTATATCGTTATGCTACATAACGTTATACGTTATATCGTAGTGCTACATAACGTTATACGTTATATCGTAATACTACATAACGTTATACGTTATAACTTAATACTATATAACGTTATACGTTATATCGTTATGCTACATAACGTTATACGTTATATCGTAGTGCTACATAACGTTATACGTTATATCGTAATACTACATAACGTTATACGTTATAACGTGTTACCACATAACGTTATACGTTATATCGTAATGCTACATAACGTTATACGTTATATCGTAATGCTACATATCGTTATACGTTATATCATTATACTACAGAACGTTATACGTTATAACTTAATACTATATAACGTTATAAGTTATATCCTTATGCTACATAACGTTATACGTTATGTCGTAATGCGACACAACGTTATACGTTATATCGTTATGCTACATAACGTTATACGTTATATCGTAATGCTACATAACGTTATACGTTATATCATAATGCTACATAACGTTATACGTTATAACTTAATACTATATAACGTTATACGTTATATCCTTATGCTACATAACGTTATACGTTATGTCGTAATGGTACACAACGTTATACGTTATATCGTTATGCTACATAACGTTATACGTTATATCGTAATGCTACATAACGTTATACGTTATATCATAATGCTACATAACGTTATACGTTATAACTTAATACTATATAGCGTTATACGTTATATCGTAATGCTACATAACGTTATACGTTATATCGTAATGCTACATAACGTTATACGTTATATCGTTATGCTACATAACGTTATACGTTATATCGTAGCGCTACATAACGTTATACGTTATATCGTAATACTACATAACGTTATACGTTATAACTTAATACTATATAACGTTATACGTTATATCGTTATGCTACATAACGTTATACGTTATATCGTAGTGCTACATAACGTTATACGTTATATCGTAATACTACATAACGTTATACGTTATAACGTATTACCACATAACGTTATACGTTATATCGTAATGCTACATAACGTTATACGTTATATCGTAATGCTACATATCGTTATACGTTATATCATTATACTACATAACGTTATACGTTATAACTTAATACTATATAACGTTATAAGTTATATCCATATGCTACATAACGTTATACGTTATGTCGTAATGCTACACAACGTTATACGTTATATCGTTATGCTACATAACGTTATACGTTATAACGTATTACCACATAACGTTATACGTTATATCGTAATGCTACATAACGTTATACGTTATATCGTAATGCTACATATCGTTATACGTTATATCATAATGCTACATAACGTTATACGTTATATCGTAATGCTACATAACGTTATACGTTATATCATAATGCTACATAACGTTATACGTTATAACATATTACCATATAACGTTATACGTTATATCGTTATGCTACATAACGTTATACGTTATATCGTAATGCTACATATCGTTATACGTTATATCATAATGTTACATAACGTTATACGTTATATCGTAATGCTACATAACGTTATACGTTATAGCATAATGCTACATAACGTTATACGTTATAACATATTACCATATAACGTTATACGTTATATCGTTATGCTACATAACGTTATACGTTATATCGTAATGCTACATAACGTTATACGTTATATCGTAATACTACATAACGGTATACGTTATAACGTAATACTACATAACGTTATACGTTATATCGTAATACTACATAACGTTATACGTTATAACGTATTACCACATAACGTTATACGTTATATCGTAATGCTACATAACGTTATACGTTATAACTTAATACTATATAACGTTATAAGTTATATCCTTATGCTACATAACGTTATACGTTATGTCGTAATGCTACACAACGTTATACGTTATATCGTTATGCTACATAACGTTATACGTTATATCGTAATGCTACATAACGTTATACGTTATGTCATCATGCTACATAACGTTATACGTTATAACTTAATACTATATAACGTTATACGTTATATCCTTATGCTACATAACGTTATACGTTATGTCGTAATGCTACACAACGTTATACGTTATATCGTTATGCTACATAACGTTATACGTTATATCGTAATGCTACATAACGTTATACGTTATATCATAATGCTACATAACGTTATACGTTATAACTTAATACTATATAACGTTATACGTTATATCGTAATGCTACATAACGTTATACGTTATATCGTTATGCTACATAACGTTATACGTTATATCGTAATGCTACATAACGTTATACGTTATATCGTTATGCTACATAACGTTAAACGTTATATCGTAGTGCTACATAACGTTATACGTTATATCGTAATACTACATAACGTTATACGTTATAACTTAATACTATATAACGTTATACGTTATATCGTTATGCTACATAACGTTATACGTTATATCGTAGTGCTACATAACGTTATACGTTATATCGTAATACTACATAACGTTATACGTTATAACGTGTTACCACATAACGTTATACGTTATATCGTAATGCTACATAACGTTATACGTTATATCGTAATGCTACATATCGTTATACGTTATATCATTATACTACAGAACGTTATACGTTATAACTTAATACTATATAACGTTATAAGTTATATCCTTATGCTACATAACGTTATACGTTATGTCGTAATGCTACACAACGTTATACGTTATATCGTTATGCTACATAACGTTATACGTTATATCGTAATGCTACATAACGTTATACGTTATATCATAATGCTACATAACGTTATACGTTATAACTTAATACTATATAACGTTATACGTTATATCCTTATGCTACATAACGTTATACGTTATGTCGTAATGCTACACAACGTTATACGTTATATCGTTATGCTACATAACGTTATACGTTATATCGTAATGCTACATAACGTTATACGTTATATCATAATGCTACATAACGTTATACGTTATAACTTAATACTATATAACGTTATACGTTATATCGTAATGCTACATAACGTTATACGTTATATCGTAATGCTACATAACGTTATACGTTATATCGTTATGCTACATAACGTTATACGTTATATCGTAGCGCTACATAACGTTATACGTTATATCGTAATACTACATAACGTTATACGTTATAACTTAATACTATATAACGTTATACGTTATATCGTTATGCTACATAACGTTATACGTTATATCGTAGTGCTACATAACGTTATACGTTATATCGTAATACTACATAACGTTATACGTTATAACGTATTACCACATAACGTTATACGTTATATCGTAATGCTACATAACGTTATACGTTATATCGTAATGCTACATATCGTTATACGTTATATCATTATACTACATAACGTTATACGTTATAACTTAATACTATATAACGTTATAAGTTATATCCATATGCTACATAACGTTATACGTTATGTCGTAATGCTACACAACGTTATACGTTATATCGTTATGCTACATAACGTTATACGTTATAACGTATTACCACATAACGTTATACGTTATATCGTAATGCTACATAACGTTATACGTTATATCGTAATGCTACATATCGTTATACGTTATATCATAATGCTACATAACGTTATACGTTATATCGTAATGCTACATAACGTTATACGTTATATCATAATGCTACATAACGTTATACGTTATAACATATTACCATATAACGTTATACGTTATATCGTTATGCTACATAACGTTATACGTTATATCGTAATGCTACATATCGTTATACGTTATATCATAATGTTACATAACGTTATACGTTATATCGTAATGCTACATAACGTTATACGTTATAGCATAATGCTACATAACGTTATACGTTATAACATATCACCATATAACGTTATACGTTATATCGTTATGCTACATAACGTTATACGTTATATCGTAATGCTACATAACGTTATACGTTATATCGTAATACTACATAACGGTATACGTTATAACGTAATACTACATAACGTTATACGTTATATCGTAATACTACATAACGTTATACGTTATAACGTATTACCACATAACGTTATACGTTATATCGTAATGCTACATACCGTTATACGTTATATCGTATTGCTACATATCGTTATACGTTATATCATTATACTACATAACGTTATACATTATAACTTAATACTATATAACGTTATAAGTTATATCGTAATGCTACATGTCGATATACGTTATATCATAATACAACATAACGTTATACGTTATAACTTAATACTGTATAACGTTATAAGTTATATCCTTATGCTACATAACGTTATACGATATATCGTAATGCTACATAACGTTATACGTTATATCGTAATGCTACATAACGTTATACGTTATATCGTAATGCTACATATCGTTATACGTTATATCATAATGCTACTTAACGTTATACGTTATAACATATTACCATATAACGTTATACGTTAAATCGTTATGCTACACAACGTTATTCGTTATATCGTAATGCTACATAACGTTATACGTCATAACGTATTACCACATAACGTTATACGTTATATCGTAATGCTACATAACGTTATACGTTATATCGTAATACTACATAACGGTATACGTTATAACGTAATACTACATAACGTTATACGTTATATCGTAATACTATATAACGTTATACGTTATATCGTAATGTTACATATCGTTATACGTTATACCATTATACTACATAACGTTATACATTATAACTTAATACTATATAACGTTATACGTTATATCGTAATGCTACATAACGTTACACGTTATATCGTAATGCTACATATCGCTATACGTTATATCATAATGCTACATAACGTTATACGTTATATCGTAATGCTACACAACGTTATACGTTATATCGTTATGCTACATAACGTTATACGTTATAACGTATTACCACATAACGTTATACGTTATATCGTAATGCTACATAATGTTATACGTTATATCGTAATGCTACATATCGTTATACGTTATATCATTATACTACATAACGTTATACGTTATAACATAATACTATATAACGTTATAAGTTATATCCATATGCTACATAACGTTATACGTTATGTCGTAATGCTACACAACGTTATACGTTATATCGTTATGCTACATAACGTTATACGTTATAACGTATTACCACATAACGTTATACGTTATATCGTAATGCTACATAACGTTATACGTTATATCGTAATGCTACATATCGTTATACGTTATATCATAATGCTACATAACGTTATACGTTATAACATATTACCATATAACGTTATACGTTATATCGTTATGCTACATAACGTTATACGTTATATCGTAATGCTACATATCGTTATACGTTATATCATAATGTTACATAACGTTATACGTTATATCGTAATGCTACATAACGTTATACGTTATAGCATAATGCTACATAACGTTATACGTTATAACATATCACCATATAACGTTATACGTTATATCGTTATGCTACATAACGTTATACGTTATATCGTAATGCTACATAACGTTATACGTTATATCGTAATACTACATAACGGTATACGTTATAACGTAATACTACATAACGTTATACGTTATATCGTAATACTACATAACGTTATACGTTATAACGTATTACCACATAACGTTATACGTTATATCGTAATGCTACATACCGTTATACGTTATATCGTATTGCTACATATCGTTATACGTTATATCATTATACTACATAACGTTATACATTATAACTTAATACTATATAACGTTATAAGTTATATCCTTATGCTACATAACGTTATACGTTATGTCGTAATGCTACACAACGTTATACGTTATATCGTTATGCTACATAACGTTATACGTTATATCGTAATGCTACATAACGTTATACGTTATATCATAATGCTACATAACGTTATACGTTATTACATAGTACTATATAACGTTATACGTTATATCGTTATGCTACATGACGTTATACGTTATATCATAATGCTACATAACGTTATACGTTATTACATAGTACTATATAACGTTATACGTTATATCGTTATGCTACATAACGTTATACGTTATATCGTAATGCTACATAACGTTATACGTTATATCGTAATGCTACATAACGTTATACGTTATATCGTAATGCTACATAACGTTATACGTTATAACGTATTACCACATAACGTTATACGTTATATCGTAATGCTACATAACGTTATACGTTATATCGTAATGCTACACAACGTTATACGTTATATCGTTATGCTACAAAACGTTATACGTTATATCGTAATGCTACATAACGTTATACGTTATATCATAATGCTACATAACGTTATACGTTATTACATAGTACTATATAACGTTATACGTTATATCGTTATGCTACATAACGTTATACGTTATATCGTAATGCTACATAACGTTATACGTTATATCGTAATGCTACATAACGTTATACGTTATAACGTATTACCACATCACGTTATACGTTATATCGTAATGCTACATCACGTTATACGTTATATCGTAATGCTACATATCGTTATACGTTATATCATAATGCTACATAACGTTATACGTTATTACATAGTACTATATAACGTTATACGTTATATCGTTATGCTACATAGCGTTATACGTTATATCGTAATACTACATAACGTTATACGTTATATCGTAATACTACATAACGTTATACGTCATAACGTATTACCACATAACGTTATACGTTATATCGTAATGCTACATAACGTTATACGTTATATCGTAATGCTACATATCGTTATACGTTATATCATTATACTACATAACGTTATACGTTATAACTTAATACTATATAACGTTATAAGTTATATCCTTATGCTACATAACGTTATACGTTATGTCGTAATGCTACACAACGTTATACGTTATATCGTTATGCTACATAACGTTATACGTTATAACTTAATACTATATAACGTTATACGTTATATCGTTATGCTACATAACGTTATACGTTATATCGTAATACTACATAACGTTATACGTTATAACTTAATACTATATAACGTTATACGTTATATCGTTATGCTACATAACGTTATACGTTATATCGTAGTGCTACATAACGTTATACGTTATATCGTAATACTACATAACGTTATACGTTATAACGTATTACCACATAACGTTATACGTTATATCGTAATGCTACATAACGTTATACGTTATATCGTAATGCTACATATCGTTATACGTTATATCATTATACTACATAACGTTATACGTTATAACTTAATACTATATAACGTTATAAGTTATATCCTTATGCTACATAACGTTATACGTTATGTCGTAATGCTACACAACGTTATACGTTATATCGTAATGCTACATAACGTTATACGTTATATCGTAATGCTACATAACGTTATACGTTATAACGTATTACCACATAACGTTATACGTTATATCGTAATGCTACATAACGTTATACGTTATATCGTAATGCTACACAACGTTATACGTTATATCGTTATGCTACATAACGTTATACGTTATATCGTAATGCTACATAACGTTATACGTTATATCATAATGCTACATAACGTTATACGTTATTACATAGTACTATATAGCGTTATACGTTATATCGTTATGCTACATAACGTTATACGTTATATCGTAATGCTACATAACGTTATACGTTATATCGTAATGCTACATAACGTTATACGTTATAACGTATTACCACATAACGTTATACGTTATATCGTAATGCTACATCACGTTATACGTTATATCGTAATGCTACATATCGTTATACGTTATATCATAATGTTACATAACGTTATACGTTATAACATATTACCATATAACGTTATACGTTATATCGTTATGCTACACAAAGTTATACGTCATAACGTATTACCACATAACTTTATACGTTATATCGTAACGCTACATAACGTTACACGTTATATCGTAAAACTACATAACGTTATACGTTATAACTTAATACTATATAACGTTATAAGTTATATCGTAATGCTACATAACGTTATACGTTATATCATAATGCTACATAACGTTATACGTTATAACATATTACCATATAACGTTATACGTTATATCGTTATGCTACATAACGTTATACGTTATATCGTAATGCTACATATCGTTATACGTTATATCATAATGTTACATAACGTTATACGTTATATCGTAATGCTACATAACGTTATACGTTATAGCATAATGCTACATAACGTTATACGTTATATCGTAATGCTACATAACGTTATACGTTATAACGTATTACCACATAACGTTATACGTTATTTCGTTATGCTACATAACGTTATACGTTATATCGTAATGCTACATAACGTTATACGTTATATCATAATGCTACATAACGTTATACGATATTACATAGTACTATATAACGTTATACGTTATATCGTTATGCTACATAACGTTATACGTTATATCGTAATGCTACATAACGTTATACGTTATATCGTAATGCTACATAACGTTATACGTTATGACGTATTACCACATAACGTTATACGTTATATCGTAATGCTACATAACGTTATACGTTATATCGTAATGCTACATAACGTTATACGTTATATCATAATGCTACATAACGTTATACGTTATAACATATTACCATATAACGTTATACGTTATATCGTTATGCTACATAACGTTATACGTTATATCGTAATGCTACATATCGTTATACGTTATATCATAATGTTACATAACGTTATACGTTATATCGTAATGCTACATAACGTTATACGTTATAGCATAATGCTACATAACGTTATACGTTATAACATATTACCATATAACGTTATACGTTATATCGTTATGCTACATAACGTTATACGTTATATCGTAATGCTACATAACGTTACACGTTATATCGTAATACTACATAACGGTATACGTTATAACGTAATACTACATAACGTTATACGTTATATCGTAATGCTACATAACGTTATACGTTATATCGTAATGCTACATAACGTTATACGTTATATCGTAATACTATATAACGTTATACGTTATATCGTAATGCTACATATCGTTATACGTTATATCATTATACTACATAACGTTATACGTTATAACTTAATACTATATAACGTTATAAGTTATATCCTTATGCTACATAACGTTATACGTTATGTCGTAATGCTACATATCGTTATACGTTATATCATAATGCTACATAACGTTATACGTTATAACATATTACCATATTACGTTATACGTTAAATCGTTATGCTACACAACGTTATACGTTATATCGTAATGCTACATAACGTTATACGTCATAACGTATTACCACATAACGTTATACGTTATATCGTAATGCTACATAACGTTATACGTTATATCGTAATACTACATAACGGTATACGTTATAACGTAATACTACATAACGTTATACGTTATATCGTAATACTATATAACGTTATACGTTATATCGTAATGCTACATGTCGATATACGTTATATCATAATACAACATAACGTTATACGTTATAACTTAATACTGTATAACGTTATAAGTTATATCCTTATGCTACATAACGTTATACGATATATCGTAATGCTACATAACGTTATACGTTATATCGTAATGCTACATAACGTTATACGTTATATCGTAATGCTACATATCGTTATACGTTATATCATAATGCTACTTAACGTTATACGTTATAACATATTACCATATAACGTTATACGTTAAATCGTTATGCTACACAACGTTATACGTTATATCGTAATGCTACATAACGTTATACGTCATAACGTATTACCACATAACGTTATACGTTATATCGTAATGCTACATAACGTTATACGTTATATCGTAATACTACATAACGGTATACGTTATAACGTAATACTACATAACGTTATACGTTATATCGTAATACTATATAACGTTATACGTTATATCGTAATGTTACATATCGTTATACGTTATACCATTATACTACATAACGTTATACATTATAACTTAATACTATATAACGTTATAAGTTATATCCTTATGCTACATAACGTTATACGTTATGTCGTAATGCTACATAACGTTATACGTTATATCGTTATGCTACATAACGTTATACGTTATATCGTAATGCTACATAACGTTATACGTTATATCGTAATGCTACATAACGTTATTCGTTATAACGTATTACCACATAACGTTATACGTTATATCGTAATGCTACATAACGTTACACGTTATATCGTAATGCTACATATCGTTATACGTTATATCATAATGCTACATAACGTTATACGTTATATCGTAATGCTACATAACGTTATACGTTATAGCATAATGCTACATAACGTTATACGTTATAACATAATACCATATAACGTTATACGTTATATCGTTATGCTACATAACGTTATACGTTATATCGTAATGCTACATAACGTTATACGTTATATCGTAATGCTACATAACGTTATACGTTATATCGTAATACTATATAACGATATACGTTATATCGTAATGCTACATAACGTTATACGTTATATCGTAATGCTACATATCGTTATACGTTATGTCGTAATACTACATATCGGTATACGTTATAACGTAATGCTACATAACGTTATACGTTATTACATAGTACTATATAACGTTATACGTTATATCGTCATGCTACATAACGTTATACGTTATATCGTAATGCTACATAACGTTATACGTTATATCGTAATGCTACATAACGTTATTCGTTATAACGTATTACCACATAACGTTATACGTTATATCGTAATGCTACATAACGTTACACGTTATATCGTAATGCTACATATCGTTATACGTTATATCATAATGCTACATAACGTTATACGTTATATCGTAATGCTACATAACGTTATACGTTATAGCATAATGCTACATAACGTTATACGTTATAACATAATACCATATAACGTAATACGTTATATCGTTATGCTACATAACGTTATACGTTATATCGTAATGCTACATAACGTTATACGTTATATCGTAATGCTACATAACGTTATACGTTATATCGTAATACTATATAACGATATACGTTATATCGTAATGCTACATAACGTTATACGTTATATCGTAATGCTACATATCGTTATACGTTATGTCGTAATACTACATATCGGTATACGTTATAACGTAATACTACATAACGTTATACGGTATATCGTAATACTACATAACGTCATACGTTATAACCTAATACTATATAACGTTATACGTTATATGGTTATGCTACATAACGTTATACGTTATATCGTAATGCTACATAACGTTATACGTTATATCGTAACGCTACATAACGTTATACGTTATAACATATTACCATATAACGTTATACGTTATATCGTTATGCTACATAACGTTATACGTTATATCGTAATGCTACATATCGTTATACTTAATAACATAATACTACATAACGTTATACGTTATAACTTAATACTATATAACGTTATACGTTATATCGTTATGCTACATAACGTTATACGTTATATCGTAATGCTACATAACGTTATACGTTATAACGTAATACTACATAACGTTATACGTTATATCGTAATACTACATAACGTTATACGTTATAACCTAATACTATATAACGTTATACGTTATATGGTTATGCCACATAACGTTATACGTTATATCGTAATGCTACATAACGTTATACGTTATATCGTAACGCTACATAACGTTATACGTTATAACATATTACCATATAACGTTATACGTTATATGGTTATGCTACATAACGTTATACGTTATATCGTAACGCTACATAACGTTATACGTTATAACATATTACCATATAACGTTATACGTTATATCGTTATGCTACATAACGTTATACGTTATATCGTAATGCTACATATCGTTATACTTAATATCATAATACTACATAACGTTATACGTTATAACTTAATACTATATAACGTTATACGTTATATCGTTATGCTACATAACGTTATACGTTATATCGTTATGCTACATAACGTTATACGTTATATCGTAATGCTACATAACGTTATACGTTATATCGTAATGCTACATAACGTTATACGTTATTACATAATACTATATAACGTTATACGTTATATCGTTATGCTACATAACGTTATACGTTATATCGTAATGCTACATAACGTTATACGTTATAACGTAATACTACATAACGTTATACGTTATATCGTAATACTACATAACGTTATACGTTATAACCTAATACTATATAACGTTATACGTTATATGGTTATGCTACATAACGTTATACGTTATATCGTAATGCTACATAACGTTATACGTTATATCGTAACGCTACATAACGTTATACGTTATATCATAATGCTACATAACGTTATACGTTATTACATAATACTATATAACGTTATACGTTATATCGTTATGCTACATAACGTTATACGTTATATCGTAATGCTACATAACGTTATACGTTATAACGTAATACTACATAACGTTATACGTTATATCGTAATACTACATAACGTTATACGTTATAACCTAATACTATATAACGTTATACGTTATATCGTAATGCTACATATCGTTATACGTTATGTCGTAATACTACATATCGGTATACGTTATAACGTAATACTACATAACGTTATACGTTATATGGTTATGCTACATAACGTTATACGTTATATCGTAATGCTACATAACGTTATACGTTATATCGTAACGCTACATAACGTTATACGTTATAACATATTACCATATAACGTTATACGTTATATCGTTATGCTACATAACGTTATACGTTATATCGTAATGCTACATATCGTTATACTTAATATCATAATACTACATAACGTTATACGTTATAACTTAATACTATATAACGTTATACGTTATATCGTTATGCTACATAACGTTATACGTTATATCGTTATGCTACATAACGTTATACGTTATATCGTAATGCTACATAACGTTATACGTTATATCATAATGCTACATAACGTTATACGTTATTACATAATACTATATAACGTTATACGTTATATCGTTATGCTACATAACGTTATACGTTATATCGTAATGCTACATAACGTTATACGTTATAACGTAATACTACATAACGTTATACGTTATATCGTAATACTACATAACGTTATACGTTATAACCTAATACTATATAACGTTATACGTTATATGGTTATGCTACATAACGTTATACGTTATATCGTAATGCTACATAACGTTATACGTTATATCGTAATGCTACATAACGTTATACGTTATAACGTAATACACACACTCTATCAGATTCACATAACGTTATACGTTTATAGTCGGTAAATGCAACATAACGAATACGATATATCGTAATGATACATACCGTTATACGTTATATCATAATAACTACATAACGTTGTACGTTATATCGTAATACTACATAACGTTATACTTATATCATAATGCTACATAACGTTATACGTTATAACATATTACCATATAACGTTAATACGTTATATCGTTATGCTACCATAACGTTACACGTTATATCGTAATGCTACATATCGTATATACGTTATATCATAATGCTACGTAACGTTATACGTTATAACATATTATCATATAACGTTTATACGTTATATCGTTATGCTACATAACGTTAAAACGTTAATCGTAATGCTACATAACGTTATACGTTATAACGGTATTACCACATAACGTTATACGTTACAACCTAGTACAATATAACGTTATACGTTACTATTTGTGTATGCTACATAACGTTATACGTTATAATCGTAATGCTACATACGTTATACCGTTATATCGTTATGCTACATAACAGTTATACGTTATATCGTAAATAACTACATAACGGTATACGATATAAGGTAATACTACATAACGTTATACGTTATATCGTAATTACTTATAACGTTATACGTTATATCGTAATGCAACATAACGTTATACGTTATATCGTAATGCTACATAACGATTATACTGTATATCCTAATACTACTAGGATAACGTTATAACGTTATACTAATACTATCGTTATACGTTATAACCTAATACTATATAACGTTATAACGTTATAAGGTAATGCTACATAACGTTATACGTTATATCGTAATGCTACATATCGTTATAAGTTATGTCGTAATACTATATAACGGTATACGTTATAACGTAATACTACATAACGTTATACGTTATATCGTAATGCTACATACGTTATACGTTTATAACATAATGCTACATAACGTTTTATTACTAGTACTATATAACTTTATCGTTATATCGTTATGCTACATAAAGATATACGTTATATCGTAATGCTACATAACGTTATACGTTATATCGTAATGGCTACATAACGTATATACGTTTATAACGTAAAGCATACATATCGTTATAAGTTATGTTCGTAATACTATATACGTTATACGTTATAACGTAATACTACATAACGTTATACGTTATAACTAATATATATAACGTTATAACGTTATTCTGGTTATGCTAAATAACGTTATACGTTATATCGTAATGCTACATAACGTTATCGTTATATCATAATGCTACATAACGTTATACGTTATTACATAGTACTATATAACTTTATACGTTATATCGTAATGCTACATATCGTTATAAGTTATGTCGTGATACTATATAACGGTATACGTTATAACGTAATACTACTATAAACGTTTTAGTTATATCGTAATGCTACATAACGTTATACGTTATATCATAATGCTACATAACGTTATACGTTATTACATAGTACTATATAACTTTATACGTTATATCGTTATGCTACATAACGTTATACGTTATATCGTAATGCTACATATCGTTATACTTAATATCATAATACTACATAACGTTATACGTTATAACTTAATACTATATAACGTTATACGTTATATCGTTATGCTACATAACGTTATACGTTATATCGTCATGCTACATAGCGTTATACGTTATATCGTAATGCTACATAACGTTATACGTTATATCATAATGTGCTACAATACGTTATACGTTATTACATAATACTATATAACGTTATACGTTATCGTATGCTACATAACGTTATACGTTATATCGTAATGCTACATAACGTTATACGTTATATCGTAATACTACATAACGTTATACGTTATAACGTATTACCACATAACGTTATACGTTATATCGTAATGCTACATAACGTTATACTTTATATCGTAATGCTACATACCGTTATACAGTTATATCATAATGCTACATAACGTTATACGTTATATAGTAATACTAACATAACGTTATACGTTATATCATAATGCTACATAACGTTATACGTTATATCATAATGCTACATAACGTTATACGTTATTACATAATACTATATAACGTTATACGTTATAATCGTTATGCTACATAACGTTATACGTTATATCGTAATGCTACATAACGTTATACGTTATATCGTAATACTACATAACGTTATACGTTATAACGTATTACCACATAACGTTATACGTTATATCGTAATGCTACATAACGTTATACGTTATATCGTAATGCTACATACCGTTATACGTTATATCATAATGCTACATAACGTTGTACGTTATATCGTAATACTACATAACGTTATAAGTTATATCATAATGCTACATAACGTTATACGTTATAACATATTACCATATAACGTTATACGTTATATCGTTATGCTACATAACGTTACACGTTATATCGTAATGCTACATATCGTTATACGTTATATAATGCTACTGTAACGTTATACGTTATAACATATTACCATATAACGTTATACGTTATATCGTTATGCTACATAACGTTAAACGTTATATCGTAATGCTACATAACGTTATAACGTTATAACGTATTACCACATAACGTTATACGTTACAACCTAGTAACTATATAACGTTATACGTTATATGGTTATGCTACATAACGTTATACGTTATATCGTAATGCTACATAACGTATACGTTATATCGTTTATGCTACATAACGTTATACGTTATATCGTAATACTACATAACGGTATACGATATAAGTTAATACTACATAACGTTATACTTTAATCGTAATACTATATAACGTTATACGTTATATCGTAATGCAACATAACGTTATACGTTATATCGTAATGCTACATAACGTTATAACGGTATATCGTAATGCTACATAACGTTATACGTTATAACTTAATACTATATAACGTTATACGTTATATCGTTATGCTACATAACGTTATACGTTATATCGTAATGCTACATAACGTTATACGTTATAACGTAATACTACATAACGTTATACGTTAATATCGTAATACTACATAACGTTATACGTTATAACCTAATACTATAATAACGTTATACGTTATATGGTTTATGCCACATAACGTTATACGTTATATCGTAATGCTACATAACGTTATACGTTATATCGTAACGCTACATAACGTTATACGTTATAACATATTACCATATAACGTTATACGTTATATCGTTATGCTACATAACGTTATACGTTATATCGTAATGCTACATATCGTCATACTTAATATCATATTACTACATAACGTTATATGTTATAACTTAATACTATATAACGTTATACGTTATATCGTTATGCTACATAACGTTATACGTTATATCGTAATGCTACATAACGTTATACGTTAAAACGTAACGCTACATAACGTTATACGTTATAACATATTACCATATAACGTTATACGTTATATCGTTATGCTACATAACGTTATACGTTATATCATAATGCTACATAACGTTATACGTTATTACATAGTACTATATAACTTTATACGTTATATCGTTATGCTACATAACGTTATACGTTATATCGTAATGCTACATAACGTTATACGTTATATCGTAATGCTACATAACGTTATACGTTATATCGTAATACTATATAACGATATACGTTATATCGTAATGCTACATAACGTTATACGTTATATCGTAATGCTACATATCGTTATACGTTATGTCGTAATACTACATATCGGTATACGTTATAACGTAATACTACATAACGTTATACGTTATATCGTAATACTACATAACGTTATACGTTATAACCTAATACTATATAACGTTATACGTTATATGGTTATGCTACATAACGTTATACGTTATATCGTAATGCTACATAACGTTATACGTTATATCGTAACGCTACATAACGTTATGCGTTATAACATATTACCATATAACGTTATACGTTATATCGTTATGCTACATAACGTTATACGTTATATCGTAATGCTACATATCGTTATACTTAATATCATAATACTACATAACGTTATACGTTATAACTTAATACTATATAACGTTATACGTTATATCGTTATGCTACATAACGTTATACGTTATATCGTTATGCTACATAACGTTATACGTTATATCGTAATGCTACATAACGTTATACGTTATATCATAATGCTACATAACGTTATACGTTATTACATAATACTATATAACGTTATACGTTATATCGTTATGCTACATAACGTTATACGTTATATCGTAATGCTACATAACGTTATACGTTATAACGTAATACTACATAACGTTATACGTTATATCGTAATACTACATAACGTTATACGTTATAACCTAATACTATATAACGTTATACGTTATATGGTTATGCTACATAACGTTATACGTTATATCGTAATGCTACATAACGTTATACGTTATATCGTAACGCTACATAACGTTATACGTTATAACATATTACCATATATCGTTATACGTTATATCGTTATGCTACATAACGTTATACGTTATATCGTAATGCTACATATCGTCATACTTAATATCATAATACTACATAACGTTATATGTTATAACTTAATACTATATAACGTTATACGTTATATCGTTATGCTACATAACGTTATACGTTATATCGTTATGCTACATAACGTTATACGTTATATCGTAATGCTACATAACGTTATACGTTATATCATAATGCTACATAACGTTATACGTTATTACATAATACTATATAACGTTATACGTTATATCGTTATGCTACATAACGTTATACGTTATAACGTATTACCACATAACGTTATACGTTATATCGTAATGCTACATCACGTTATACGTCATAACGTATTACCACATAACGTTATACGTTATATCGTAATGCTACATAACGTTACACGTTATATCGTAATACTACATAACGTTATACGTTATAACTTAATACTATATAACGTTATAAGTTATATCCTTATGCTACATAACGTTATACGTTATATCGTAATGCTACATAACGTTATACGTTATATCGTTATGCTACATCACGTTATACGTTATATCGTAATGCTACATATCGTTATAAGTTATGTCGTAATACTATATAACGTTATACGTTATATCGTTATGCTACACAACGTTATACGTCATAACGTATTACCATATAACGTTATACGTTATATCGTTATGCTACACAACGTTATACGTTATATCGTAATGCTACATAACGTTATACGTTATATCGTAATGCTACATATCGTTATAAGTTATGTCGTAATACTATATAACGGTATACGTTATAACGTAATACTACATAACGTTATACGTTATATCGTAATGCTACATAACGTTGTACGTTATATCATAATGCTACATAACGTTATACGTTATTACATAGTACTATATAACTTTATACGTTATATCGTTATGCTACATAACGTTATACGTTATATCGTAATGCTACATAACGTTATACGTTATATCGTAATGCTACATAACGTTATACGTTATATCGTAATACTATATAACGATATACGTTATATCGTAATGCTACATAACGTTATACGTTATATCGTAATGCTACATATCGTTATACGTTATGTCGTAATACTACATATCGGTATACGTTATAACGTAATACTACATAACGTTATACGTTATATCGCAATATTACATAACGTTATACGTTATAACCTAATACTATATAACGTTATACGTTATCTGGTTATGCTACATAACGTTATACGTTATATCGTAATGCTACATAACGTTATACGTTATATCATAATGCTACATAACGTTATACGTTATTACATAGTACTATATAACTTTATACGTTATATCGTAATGCTACATATCGTTATAAGTTATGTCGTAATACTATATAACGGTATACGTTATAACGTAATACTACATAACGTTATACGTTATATCGTAATGCTACATAACGTTATACGTTATATCATAATGCTACATAACGTTATACGTTATTACATAGTACTATATAACTTTATACGTTATATCGTTATGCTACATAACGTTATACGTTATATCGTAATGCTACATATCGTTATACTTAATATCATAATACTACATAACGTTATACGTTATAACTTAATACTATATAACGTTATACGTTATATCGTTATGCTACATAACGTTATACGTTATATCGTCATGCTACATAACGTTATACGTTATATCGTAATGCTACATAACGTTATACGTTATATCATAATGCTACATAACGTTATACGTTATTACATAATACTATATAACGTTATACGTTATATCGTTATGCTACATAACGTTATACGTTATATCGTAATGCTACATAACGTTATACGTTATATCGTAATACTACATAACGTTATACGTTATAACGTATTACCACATAACGTTATACGTTATATCGTAATGCTACATAACGTTATACGTTATATCGTAATGCTACATACCGTTATACGTTATATCATAATGCTACATAACGTTATACGTTATATCGTAATACTACATAACGTTATACGTTATATCATAATGCTACATAACGTTATACGTTATATCATAATGCTACATAACGTTATACGTTATTACATAATACTATATAACGTTATACGTTATATCGTTATGCTACATAACGTTATACGTTATATCGTAATGCTACATAACGTTATACGTTATATCGTAATACTACATAACGTTATACGTTATAACGTATTACCACATAACGTTATACGTTATATCGTAATGCTACATAACGTTATACGTTATATCGTAATGATACATACCGTTATACGTTATATCATAATGCTACATAACGTTGTACGTTATATCGTAATACTACATAACGTTATACGTTATATCATAATGCTACATAACGTTATACGTTATAACATATTACCATATAACGTTATACGTTATATCGTTATGCTACATAACGTTACACGTTATATCGTAATGCTACATATCGTTATACGTTATATCATAATGCTACGTAACGTTATACGTTATAACATATTACCATATAACGTTATACGTTATATCGTTATGCTACATAACGTTAAACGTTATATCGTAATGCTACATAACGTTATACGTTATAACGTATTACCACATAACGTTATACGTTACAACCTAGTACTATATAACGTTATACGTTATATGGTTATGCTACATAACGTTATACGTTATATCGTAATGCTACATAACGTTATACGTTATATCGTTATGCTACATAACGTTATACGTTATATCGTAATACTATATAACGTTATACGTTATATCGTAATGCAACATAACGTTATACGTTATATCGTAATGCTACATAACGTTATACTGTATATCCTAATACTACATAACGGCATACGTTATAACGTAATACTACATAACGTTATACGTTATAACCTAATACTATATAACGTTATACGTTATATGGTTATGCTACATAACGTTATACGTTATATCGTAATGCTACATATCGTTATAAGTTATGTCGTAATACTATATAACGGTATACGTTATAACGTAATACTACATAACGTTATACGTTATATCGTAATGCTACATAACGTTATACGTTATATCATAATGCTACATAACGTTATACGTTATTACATAGTACTATATAACCTTATACGTTATATCGTTATGCTACATAACGTTATACGTTATATCGTAATGCTACATAACGTTATACGTTATATCGTAATGCTACATAACGTTATACGTTATATCGTAATACTATATAACGATATACGTTATATCGTAATGCTACATAACGTTATACGTTATATCGTAATGCTACATATCGTTATACGTTATGTCGTAATACTACATATCGGTATACGTTATAACGTAATACTACATAACGTTATACGTTATATCGTAATACTACATAACGTTATACGTTATAACCTAATACTATATAACGTTATACGTTATCTGGTTATGCTACATAACGTTATACGTTATATCGTAATGCTACATAACGTTATACGTTATATCATAATGCTACATAACGTTATACGTTATTACATAGTACTATATAACTTTATACGTTATATCGTAATGCTACATATCGTTATAAGTTATGTCGTAATACTATATAACGGTATACGTTATAACGTAATACTACATAACGTTATACGTTATATCGTAATGCTACATAACGTTATACGTTATATCATAATGCTACATAACGTTATACGTTATTACATAGTACTATATAACTTTATACGTTATATCGTTATGCTACATAACGTTATACGTTATATCGTAATGCTACATATCGTTATACTTAATATCATAATACTACATAACGTTATACGTTATAACTTAATACTATATAACGTTATACGTTATATCGTTATGCTACATAACGTTATACGTTATATCGTCATGCTACATAACGTTATACGTTATATCGTAATGCTACATAACGTTATACGTTATATCATAATGCTACATAACGTTATACGTTATTACATAATACTATATAACGTTATACGTTATATCGTTATGCTACATAACGTTATACGTTATATCGTAATGCTACATAACGTTATACGTTATATCGTAATACTACATAACGTTATACGTTATAACGTATTACCACATAACGTTATACGTTATATCGTAATGCTACATAACGTTATACGTTATATCGTAATGCTACATACCGTTATACGTTATATCATAATGCTACATAACGTTATACGTTATATAGTAATACTACATAACGTTATACGTTATATCATAATGCTACATAACGTTATACGTTATATCATAATGCTACATAACGTTATACGTTATTACATAATACTATATAACGTTATACGTTATATCGTTATGCTTCATAACGTTATACGTTATATCGTAATGCTACATAACGTTATACGTTATATCGTAATACTACATAACGTTATACGTTATAACGTATTACCACATAACGTTATACGTTATATCGTAATGCTACATAACGTTATACGTTATATCGTAATGCTACATACCGTTATACGTTATATCATAATGCTACATAACGTTGTACGTTATATCGTAATACTACATAACGTTATAAGTTATATCATAATGCTACATAACGTTATACGTTATAACATATTACCATATAACGTTATACGTTATATCGTTATGCTACATAACGTTACACGTTATATCGTAATGCTACATATCGTTATACGTTATATCATAATGCTACGTAACGTTATACGTTATAACATATTACCATATAACGTTATACGTTATATCGTTATGCTACATAACGTTAAACGTTATATCGTAATGCTACATAACGTTATACGTTATAACGTATTACCACATAACGTTATACGTTACAACCTAGTACTATATAACGTTATACGTTATATGGTTATGCTACATAACGTTATACGTTATATCGTAATGCTACATAACGTTATACGTTATATCGTTATGCTACATAACGTTATACGTTATATCGTAATACTACATAACGGTATACGATATAAGGTAATACTACATAACGTTATACGTTATATCGTAATACTATATAACGTTATACGTTATATCGTAATGCAACATAACGTTATACGTTATATCGTAATGCTACATAACGTTATACGGTATATCGTAATGCTACATATCGTTATGCGTTATATCATTATACTACATAACGTTATACGTTATAGCATAATGCTACATAACGTTATACGTTATAACATATTATCATATAACGTTATACGTTATATCGTTATGCTACATAACGTTATACGTTATAACATATTACCATATAACGTTATACGTTATATCGTTATGCTACATAACGTTATACGTTATATCGTAATGCTACATAACGTTATACGTTATATCGTAATGCTACATATCGTTATACGTTATATCATAATGCTACATAACGTTATACGTTATATCGTAATGCTACATAACGTTATACGTTATAGCATAATGCTACATAACGTTATACGTTATAACATATTACCATATAACGTTATACGTTATATCGTTATGCTACATAACGTTATACGTTATATCGTAATGCTACATAACGTTATACGTTATATCGTAATAGTACATAACGTTATACGTTATAACGTATTACCACATAACGTTATACGTTATATCGTAATGCTACATGTCGTTATACGTTATATCATAATACTACATAACGTTATACGTTATAACTTAATACTATATAACGTTATAAGTTATATCCTTATGCTACATAACGTTATACGTTATATCGTAATGCTACATAACGTTATACGTTATATCGTTATGCTACATAACGTTATACGTTATATCGTAATGCTACATAACGTTATACGTTATATCATAATGCTACATAACGTTATACGTTATTACATAGTACTATATAACGTTATACGTTATATCGTTATGCTACATAACGTTATACGTTATATCGTAATGCTACATAACGTTATACGTTATAACATATTACCATATAACGTTATACGTTATATCGTTATGCTACATAACGTTATACGTTATGTCGTAATGCTACATATCGTTATACGTTATATCATAATGCTACATAACGTTTTACGTTATAACATATTACCATATAACGTTATACGTTATATCGTTATGCTACATAACGTTACACGTTATATCGTAATGCTACATTTCGTTATACGTTATATCATAATGCTACGTAACGTTATACGTTATAACATATTACCATATAACGTTATACGTTATATCGTTATGCTACATAACGTTAAACGTTATATCGTAATGCTACATAACGTTATACGTTATAACGTATTACCACATAACGTTATACGTTACAACCTAGTACTATATAACGTTATACGTTATATGGTTATGCTACATAACGTTATACGTTATATCGTAATGCTACATAACGTTATACGTTATATCGTTATGCTACATAACGTTATACGTTATATCGTAATACTACATAACGGTATACGATATAAGGTAATACTACATAACGTTATACGTTATATCGTAATACTATATAACGTTATACGTTATATCGTAATGCAACATAACGTTATACGTTATATCGTAATGCTACATAACGTTATACGGTATATCGTAATGCTACATATCGTTATGCGTTATATCATTATACTACATAACGTTATACGTTATATCGTAATGCTACATAACGTTATACGTTATAGCATAATGCTACATAACGTTATACGTTATAACATATTACCATATAACGTTATACGTTATATCGTTATGCTACATAACGTTATACGTTATAACATATTACCATATAACGTTATACGTTATATCGTTATGCTACATAACGTTATACGTTATATCGTAATGCTACATAACGTTATACGTTATATCGTAATGCTACATATCGTTATACGTTATATCATAATGCTACATAACGTTATACGTTATATCGTAATGCTACATAACGTTATACGTTATAGCATAATGCTACATAACGTTATACGTTATAACATATTACCATATAACGTTATACGTTATATCGTTATGCTACATAACGTTATACGTTATATCGTAATGCTACATAACGTTATACGTTATATCGTAATAGTACATAACGTTATACGTTATAACGTATTACCACATAACGTTATACGTTATATCGTAATGCTACATGTCGTTATACGTTATATCATAATACTACATAACGTTATACGTTATAACTTAATACTATATAACGTTATAAGTTATATCCTTATGCTACATAACGTTATACGTTATATCGTAATGCTACATAACGTTATACGTTATATCGTTATGCTACATAACGTTATACGTTATATCGTAATGCTACATAACGTTATACGTTATATCATAATGCTACATAACGTTATACGTTATTACATAGTACTATATAACGTTATACGTTATATCGTTATGCTACATAACGTTATACGTTATATCGTAATGCTACATAACGTTATACGTTATAACATATTACCATATAACGTTATACGTTATATCGTTATGCTACATAACGTTATACGTTATGTCGTAATGCTACATATCGTTATACGTTATATCATAATGCTACATAACGTTTTACGTTATAACATATTACCATATAACGTTATACGTTAAATCGTTATGCTACACAACGTTATACGTTATATCGTAATGCTACATAACGTTATACGTTATAACCTATTACCACATAACGTTATACGTTATATCGTAATGCTACATAACGTTATACGTTATATCGTAATACTACATAACGGTATACGTTATAACGTAATACTACATAACGTTATACGTTATATCGTAATGCTACATAACGTTATACGTTATATCGTAATGCTACATAACGTTATACGTTATATCGTAATACTATATAACGTTATACGTTATATCGTAATGCAACATATCGTTATACGTTATATCATTATACTACATAACGTTATACGTTATAACTTAATACTATATAACGTTATAAGTTATATCCTTATGCTACATAACGTTATACGTTATGACGTAATGCTACATATCGTTATACGTTATATCATAATGCTACATAACGTTATACGTTATAACATATTACCATATAACGTTATACGTTAAATCGTTATGCTACACAACGTTATACGTTATATCGTAATGCTACATAACGTTATACGTCATAACGTATTACCACATAACGTTATACGTTATATCGTAATGCTACATAACGTTATACGTTATATCGTAATACTACATAACGGTATACGTTATAACGTAATACTACATAACGTTATACGTTATATCGTAATACTATATAACGTTATACGTTATATCGTAATGCTACATGTCGTTATACGTTATATCATAATACTACATAACGTTATACGTTATAACTTAATACTATATAACGTTATAAGTTATATCCTTATGCTACATAACGTTATACGTTATATCGTAATGCTACATAACGTTATACGTTATATCGTTATGCTACATAACGTTATACGTTATATCGTAATGCTACATAACGTTATACGTTATATCATAATGCTACATAACGTTATACGTTATTACATAGTACTATATAACGTTATACGTTATATCGTTATGCTACATAACGTTATACGTTATATCGTAATGCTACATAACGTATTACGTTATATCGTAATGCTACATAACGTTATACGTTATAACGTATTACCACATAACGTTATACGTTATATCGTAATGCTACATATCGTTATACGTTATATCATAATGCTACATAACGTTATACGTTATATCGTAATGCTACATAACGTTGTACGTTATATCATAATGCTACATAACGTTATACGTTATAACATATTACCATATAACGTTATACGTTATATCGTTATGCTACATAACGTTATACGTTATATCGTAATGCTACATATCGTTATACGTTATATCATAATGCTACATAACGTTATACGTTATAACATATTACCATATAACGTTATACGTTAAATCGTTATGCTACACAACGTTATACGTTATATCGTAATGCTACATAACGTTATACGTCATAACGTATTACCACATAACGTTATACGTTATATCGTAATGCTACATAACGTTATACGTTATATCGTAATACTACATAACGGTATACGTTATAACGTAATACTACATAACGTTATACGTTATATCGTAATTCTATATAACGTTATACGTTACATCGTAATGCTACATATCGTTATACGTTATATCATTATACTACATAACGTTATACGTTATAACTTAATACTATATAACGTTATAAGTTATATCCTTATGCTACATAACGTTATACGTTATGTCGTAATGCTACATAACGTTATACGTTATATCGTTATGCTACATAACGTTATACGTTATATCGAAATGCTACATAACGTTATACGTTATATCATAATGCTACATAACGTTATACGTTATTACATAGTACTATATAACGTTATACGTTATATCGTTATGCTACATAACGTTATACGTTATATCGTAATGCTACATAACGTTATACGTCATAACGTATTACCACATAACGTTATACGTTGTATCGTAATGCTACATAACGTTATACGTTATATCGTAATACTACATAACGGTATACGTTATAACGTAATACTACATAACGTTATACGTTATATCGTAATACTATATAACGTTATACGTTATATCGTAATGCTACATGTCGTTATTCGTTATATCATAATACTACATAACGTTATACGTTATAACTTAATACTATATAACGTTATAAGTTATATCCTTATGCTACATAACGTTATACGTTATATCGTAATGCTACATAACGTTATACGTTATATCGTTATGCTACATAACGTTATACGTTATATCGTAATGCTACATAACGTTATACGTTATATCATAATGCTACATAACGTTATACGTTATTACATAGTACTATATAACGTTATACGTTATATCGTTATGCTACATAACGTTATACGTTATATCGTAATGCTACATAACGTTATACGTTATATCGTAATGCTACATAACGTTATACGTTATAACTTAATACTATATAACGTTATAAGTTATATCCTTATGCTACATAACGTTATACGTTATGTCGTAATGCTACATAACGTTATACGTTATATCGTTATGCTACATAACGTTATACGTTATATCGAAATGCTACATAACGTTATACGTTATATCATAATGCTACATAACGTTATACGTTATTACATAGTACTATATAACGTTATACGTTATATCGTTATGCTACATAACGTTATACGTTATATCGTAATGCTACATAACGTTATACGTCATAACGTATTACCACATAACGTTATACGTTGTATCGTAATGCTACATAACGTTATACGTTATATCGTAATACTACATAACGGTATACGTTATAACGTAATACTACATAACGTTATACGTTATATCGTAATGCTACATAACGTTATACGTTATATCGTAATGCTACATAACGTTATACGTTATAACGTATTACCACATAACGTTATACGTTATATCGTAATGCTACATAACGTTATACGTTATATCGTAATGCTACATATCGTTATACGTTATATCATAATGCTACATAACGTTATACGTTATATCGTAATGCTACATAACGTTATACGTTATATCATAATGCTACATAACGTTATACGTTATAACATATTACCATATAACGTTATACATTATATCGTTATGCTACATAACGTTATACGTTATATCGTAATGCTACATATCGTTATACGTTATATCATAATGCTACATAACGTTATACGTTATAACATATTACCATATAACGTCATACGATAAATCGTTATGCTAAACAACGTTATACGTTATATCGTAATGCTACATAACGTTATACGTCATAACGTATTACCACATAACGTTATACGTTATATCGCAATGCTACATGTCGTTATACGTTATATCATAATACTACATAACGTTATACGTTATAACTTAATACTATATAACGTTATAAGTTATATCCTTATGCTACATAACGTTATACGTTATGTCCTTATGCCACATAACGTTATACGTTATATCGTAATGCTACATAACGTTATACGTTATAACATATTACCATATAACGTTATACGTTATATCGTAATGCTACATGTCGTTATACGTTATATCATAATACTACATAACGTTATACGTTATAACTTAATACTATATAACGTTATAAGTTATATCCTTATGCTACATAACGTTATACGTTATATCGTTATGCTACATGACGTTATACGTTATATCGTAATACTACATAACGGTATACGTTATAACGTAATACTACATAACGTTATACGTTATATCGTAATACTATATAACGTTATACGTTATATCGTAATGCTACATAACGTTATACGTTATATCGTAATGCTACATATCGTTATACGTTATGTCGTAATACTACATAACGGTATACGTTATAACGTAATACTACATAACGTTATACGTTATATCGTAATACTACATAACGTTATACGTTATAACATAATACTATATAACGTTATACGTTATATGGTTATGCTACATAACGTTATACGTTATATCGTAATGCTACATAACGTTATACGTTATATCGTAACGCTACATAACGTTATACGTTATAACGTATTACCACAAAACGTTATACGTTATATCGTACTGCTACATAACGCTATACGTTATATCGTAATGCTACATAACGTTATACGTTATAACCTAATACTATATAACGTTATACGTTATGTCGTTATGCTACATAACGTTATACGTTATATCGTAATGCTACATGACGTTATACGTTATATCGTAATGCTACATATCGTTATACGTTATGTCGTAATACTACATAACGGTATACGTTATAACGTAATACTACATAACGTTATACGTTATATCGTAATACTATATAACGTTATACGTTATGTCGTAATGCTACATAACGTTATACGTTATATCGTTATGCTACATAACGTTATACGTTATATCGAAATGCTACATAACGTTATACGTTATATCATAATGCTACATAACGTTATACGTTATTACATAGTACTATATAACGTTATACGTTATATCGTTATGCTACATAACGTTATACGTTATATCGTAATGCTACATAACGTTATACGTCATAACGTATTACCACATAACGTTATACGTTGTATCGTAATGCTACATAACGTTATACGTTATATCGTAATACTACATAACGGTATACGTTATAACGTAATACTACATAACGTTATACGTTATATCGTAATGCTACATAACGTTATACGTTATATCGTAATGCTACATAACGTTATACGTTATAACGTATTACCACATAACGTTATACGTTATATCGTAATGCTACATAACGTTATACGTTATATCGTAATGCTACATATCGTTATACGTTATATCATAATGCTACATAACGTTATACGTTATATCGTAATGCTACATAACGTTATACGTTATATCATAATGCTACATAACGTTATACGTTATAACATATTACCATATAACGTTATACATTATATCGTTATGCTACATAACGTTATACGTTATATCGTAATGCTACATATCGTTATACGTTATATCATAATGCTACATAACGTTATACGTTATAACATATTACCATATAACGTCATACGATAAATCGTTATGCTAAACAACGTTATACGTTATATCGTAATGCTACATAACGTTATACGTCATAACGTATTACCACATAACGTTATACGTTATATCGCAATGCTACATGTCGTTATACGTTATATCATAATACTACATAACGTTATACGTTATAACTTAATACTATATAACGTTATAAGTTATATCCTTATGCTACATAACGTTATACGTTATGTCCTTATGCCACATAACGTTATACGTTATATCGTAATGCTACATAACGTTATACGTTATAACATATTACCATATAACGTTATACGTTATATCGTAATGCTACATGTCGTTATACGTTATATCATAATACTACATAACGTTATACGTTATAACTTAATACTATATAACGTTATAAGTTATATCCTTATGCTACATAACGTTATACGTTATATCGTTATGCTACATGACGTTATACGTTATATCGTAATACTACATAACGGTATACGTTATAACGTAATACTACATAACGTTATACGTTATATCGTAATACTATATAACGTTATACGTTATATCGTAATGCTACATAACGTTATACGTTATATCGTAATGCTACATATCGTTATACGTTATGTCGTAATACTACATAACGGTATACGTTATAACGTAATACTACATAACGTTATACGTTATATCGTAATACTACATAACGTTATACGTTATAACATAATACTATATAACGTTATACGTTATATGGTTATGCTACATAACGTTATACGTTATATCGTAATGCTACATAACGTTATACGTTATATCGTAACGCTACATAACGTTATACGTTATAACGTATTACCACAAAACGTTATACGTTATATCGTAATGCTACATAACGCTATACGTTATATCGTAATGCTACATAACGTTATACGTTATAACCTAATACTATATAACGTTATACGTTATGTCGTTATGCTACATAACGTTATACGTTATATCGTAATGCTACATGACGTTATACGTTATATCGTAATGCTACATATCGTTATACGTTATGTCGTAATACTACATAACGGTATACGTTATAACGTAATACTACATAACGTTATACGTTATATCGTAATACTATATAACGTTATACGTTATATCGTAATGCTACATAACGTTATACGTTATATCGTAATGCTACATAACGTTATACGTTATATCGTAATGCTACATATCGTTATACGTTATATCATAATGCTACATAACGTTATACGTTATAACATATTACCATATAACGTTATACGTTAAATCGTTATGCTACACAACGTTATACGTTATATCGTAATGCTACATAACGTTATACGTCATAACGTATTACCACATAACGTTATACGTTATATCGTAATGCTACATAACGTTATACGTTATATCGTAATACTACATAACGGTATACGTTATAACGTAATACTACATAACGTTATACGTTATATCGTAATACTATGTAACGTTATACGTTATATCGTAATGCTACATAACGTTATACGTTATATCGTAATGCTACATATCGTTATACGTTATGTCGTAATACTACATAACGGTATACGTTATAACGTAATACTACATAACGTTATACGTTATATCGTAATACTACATAACGTTATACGTTATAACATAATACTATATAACGTTATACGTTATATGGTTATGCTACATAACGTTATACGTTATATCGTAATGCTACATAACGTTATACGTTATATCGTAACGCTACATAACGTTATACGTTATAACGTATTACCACAAAACGTTATACGTTATATCGTAATGCTACATAACGTTATACGTTATATCGTAATGCTACATAACGTTATACGTTATAACCTAATACTATATAACGTTATACGTTATATCGTTATGCTACATAACGTTATACGTTATATCGTAATGCTACATGACGTTATACGTTATATCGTAATGCTACATATCGTTATACGTTATGTCGTAATACTACATAACGGTATACGTTATAACGTAATACTACATAACGTTATACGTTATATCGTAATACTACATAACGTTATACGTTATATCATAATGCTACATAACGTTATACGTTATTACATAATACTATATAACGTTATACGTTATATCGTTATGCTACATAACGTTATACGTTATATCGTAATGCTACATATCGTTATACGTTATATCATAATACTACATAACGTTATACGTTATAACTTAATACTATATAACGTTATACGTTATATCGTTATGCTACATAACGTTATACGTTATATCGTAATGCTACATGACGTTATACGTTATATCGTAATGCTACATAACGGTATACGTTATAACGTAATGCTACATAACGTTATACGTTATATCGTAATACTATATAACGTTATACGTTATATCGTAATGCTACATGACGTTATACGTTATATCGTAATGCTACATATCGTTATACGTTATGTCGTAATACTACATAACGTTATACGTTATATCGTAATACTATATAACGTCATACGTTATATCGTAATGCTACATAACGTTATACGTTATATCGTAATGCTACATATCGTTATACGTTATGTCGTAATACTACATAACGGTATACGTTATAACGTAATACTACATAACGTTATACGTTATATCGTAATACTACATAACGGTATACGTTATAACGTAATGCTACATAACATTATACGTTATATCGTAATACTATATAACGTTATACGTTATATCGTAATGCTACATGACGTTATACGTTATATCGTAATGCTACATATCGTTATACGTTATGTCGTAATACTACATAACGGTATACGTTATAACGTAATACCACATAACGTTATACGTTATATCGTAATACTACATAACGTTATACGTTATTACATAATGCTACATAACGTTATACGTTATTACATAATACTATATAACGTTATACGTTATATCGTTATGCTACATAACGTTATACGTTATATCGTAATGCTACATATCGTTATACGTTATATCATAATACTACATAACGTTATACGTTATAACTTAATACTATATAACGTTATACGTTATATCGTTATGCTACATAACGTTATACGTTATGTCGTAATGCTACATAACGTTATACGTTATATCATAATGCTACATAACGTTATACGTTATAACATATTACCATATAACGTTATACGTTATATCGTTATGCTACACAACGTTATACGTCATAACGTATTACCACATAACGTTATACGTTATATCGTAATGCTACATAACGTTATACGTTATATCGTAATACTACATAACGGTATACGTTATAACGTAATACTACATAACGTTATACGTTATATCGTAATACTATATAACGTCATACGTTATATCGTAATGCTACATAACGTTATACGTTATATCGTAATGCTACATATCGTTATACGTTATGTCGTAATACTACATAACGGTGTACGTTATAACGTAATACTACATAACGTTATACGTTATATCGTAATACTACATAACGTTATACGTTATATCGTAATACTATATAACGTTATACGTTATATCGTAATGCTACACAACGTTATACGTTATAACGTAATACTACATATCGTTATACGTTATGTCGTAATACTACATAACGGTATACGTTATAACGTAATACTACATAACGTTATACGTTATATCGTAATACTACATAACGTTATACGTTATATCGTAATACTACATAACGTTATACGTTATATCGTTATGCTACACAACGTTATACGTCATAACGTATTACCACATAACGTTATACGTTATATCGTAATGCTACATAACGTTATACCTTATATCGTAATACTACATAACGGTATACGTTATAACGTAATACTACATAACGTTATACGTTATATCGTAATACTATATAACGTTATACGTTATATCGTTATGCTACACAACGTTATACGTCATAACGTATTACCATATAACGTTATACGTTATATCGTTATGCTACACAACGTTATACGTCATAACGTATTACCACATAACGTTATGCGTTATATCGTAATGCTACATAACGTTATACGTTATATCGTAATACTACATAACGGTATACGTTATAACGTAATACTACATAACGTTATACGTTATATCATAATGCTACATAACGTTATACGTTATAACTTAATGCTATATAACGTTATACGTTATATCGTCATGCTACATAGCGATATACGTTATATCGTAATGCTACATAACGTTATACGTTATATCATAATGCTACATAACGTTATACGTTATTACATAATACTATATAACGTTATACGTTATTTCGTTATGCTACATAACGTTATACGTTATATCGTAATACTACATAACGGTATACGTTATAACGTAATACTACATAACGTTATACGTTATATCGTAATACTATATAACGTTATACGTTATATCGTAAAGCTACATAACGTTATACGTTATATCGTAATGCTACATATCGTTATACGTTATGTCGTAATACTACATAACGGTATACGTTATAACGTAATACTACATAACGTTATACGTTATATCGTAATGCTACATATCGTTATACGTTATGTCGTAATACTACATAACGGTATACGTTATAACCTAACACTACATAACGTTATACGTTGTATCGTAATACTACATAACGTTATACGTTATTACATAATACTATATAACGTTATACGTTATTTCGTTATGCTACATAACGTTATACGTTATATCGTAATACTACATAACGGTATACGTTATATCATAATGCTACATAACGTTATACGTTATTACATAATACTATATAACGTTATACGTTATATCGTTATGCTACATAACGTTATACGTTATATCGTAATGCTACATATCGTTATACGTTATATCGTAATACTACATAACGGTATACGTTATAACGTAATACTACATAACGTTATACGTTATATCGTAATACTATATAACGTTATACGTTATATCGTAAAGCTACATAACGTTATACGTTATATCGTAATGCTACATATCGTTATACGTTATGTCGTAATACTACATAACGGTATACGTTATAACGTAATACTACATAACGTTATACGTTATATCGTAATGCTACATATCGTTATACGTTATGTCGTAATACTACATAACGGTATACGTTATAACCTAACACTACATAACGTTATACGTTATTACATAATACTATATAACGTTATACGTTATATCGTTATGCTACATAACGTTATACGTTATATCGTAATGCTACATATCGTTATACGTTATATCATAATACTACATAACGTTATACGTTATAACTTAATACTATATAACGTTATACGTTATATCGTTATGCTACATAACGTTATACGTTATGTCGTAATGCTACATAACGTTATACGTTATATCATAATGCTACATAACGTTATACGTTATAACATATTACCATATAACGTTATACGTTATATCGTTATGCTACACAACGTTATACGTCATAACGTATTACCACATAACGTTATACGTTATATCGTAATGCTACATAACGTTATACGTTATATCGTAATACTACATAACGGTATACGTTATAACGTAATACTACATAACGTTATACGTTATATCGTAATACTATATAACGTCATACGTTATATCGTAATGCTACATAACGTTATACGTTATATCGTAATGCTACATATCGTTATACGTTATGTCGTAATACTACATAACGGTGTACGTTATAACGTAATACTACATAACGTTATACGTTATATCGTAATACTACATAACGTTATACGTTATATCGTAATACTATATAACGTTATACGTTATATCGTAATGCTACACAACGTTATACGTTATAACGTAATACTACATATCGTTATACGTTATGTCGTAATACTACATAACGGTATACGTTATAACGTAATACTACATAACGTTATACGTTATATCGTAATACTACATAACGTTATACGTTATATCGTAATACTACATAACGTTATACGTTATATCGTTATGCTACACAACGTTATACGTCATAACGTATTACCACATAACGTTATACGTTATATCGTAATGCTACATAACGTTATACCTTATATCGTAATACTACATAACGGTATACGTTATAACGTAATACTACATAACGTTATACGTTATATCGTAATACTATATAACGTTATACGTTATATCGTTATGCTACACAACGTTATACGTCATAACGTATTACCATATAACGTTATACGTTATATCGTTATGCTACACAACGTTATACGTCATAACGTATTACCACATAACGTTATGCGTTATATCGTAATGCTACATAACGTTATACGTTATATCGTAATACTACATAACGGTATACGTTATAACGTAATACTACATAACGTTATACGTTATATCATAATGCTACATAACGTTATACGTTATAACTTAATGCTATATAACGTTATACGTTATATCGTCATGCTACATAGCGATATACGTTATATCGTAATGCTACATAACGTTATACGTTATATCATAATGCTACATAACGTTATACGTTATTACATAATACTATATAACGTTATACGTTATTTCGTTATGCTACATAACGTTATACGTTATATCGTAATACTACATAACGGTATACGTTATAACGTAATACTACATAACGTTATACGTTATATCGTAATACTATATAACGTTATACGTTATATCGTAAAGCTACATAACGTTATACGTTATATCGTAATGCTACATATCGTTATACGTTATGTCGTAATACTACATAACGGTATACGTTATAACGTAATACTACATAACGTTATACGTTATATCGTAATGCTACATATCGTTATACGTTATGTCGTAATACTACATAACGGTATACGTTATAACCTAACACTACATAACGTTATACGTTGTATCGTAATACTACATAACGTTATACGTTATTACATAATACTATATAACGTTATACGTTATTTCGTTATGCTACATAACGTTATACGTTATATCGTAATACTACATAACGGTATACGTTATATCATAATGCTACATAACGTTATACGTTATTACATAATACTATATAACGTTATACGTTATATCGTTATGCTACATAACGTTATACGTTATATCGTAATGCTACATATCGTTATACGTTATATCGTAATACTACATAACGGTATACGTTATAACGTAATACTACATAACGTTATACGTTATATCGTAATACTATATAACGTTATACGTTATATCGTAAAGCTACATAACGTTATACGTTATATCGTAATGCTACATATCGTTATACGTTATGTCGTAATACTACATAACGGTATACGTTATAACGTAATACTACATAACGTTATACGTTATATCGTAATGCTACATATCGTTATACGTTATGTCGTAATACTACATAACGGTATACGTTATAACCTAACACTACATAACGTTATACGTTGTATCGTAATACTACATAACGTTATACGTTATTACATAATACTATATAACGTTATACGTTATTTCGTTATGCTACATAACGTTATACGTTATATCGTAATACTACATAACGGTATACGTTATATCATAATGCTACATAACGTTATACGTTATTACATAATACTATATAACGTTATACGTTATATCGTTATGCTACATAACGTTATACGTTATATCGTAATGCTACATATCGTTATACGTTATATCATAATACTACATAACGTTACACGTTATAACTTAATACTATATAACGTTATACGTTATATCGTCATGCTACATAACGTTATACGTTATGTCGTAATGCTACATAACGTTATACGTTATGTCGTAATACTACATAACGGTATACGTTATAACGTAATACTACATAACGTTATACGTTATATCGTAATGCTACATATCGTTATACGTTATGTCGTAATACTACATAACGGTATACGTTATAACCTAACACTACATAACGTTATACGTTGTATCGTAATACTACATAACGTTATACGTTATTACATAATACTATATAACGTTATACGTTATTTCGTTATGCTACATAACGTTATACGTTATATCGTAATACTACATAACGGTATACGTTATATCATAATGCTACATAACGTTATACGTTATTACATAATACTATATAACGTTATACGTTATATCGTTATGCTACATAACGTTATACGTTATATCGTAATGCTACATATCGTTATACGTTATATCATAATACTACATAACGTTACACGTTATAACTTAATACTATATAACGTTATACGTTATATCGTCATGCTACATAACGTTATACGTTATGTCGTAATGCTACATAACGTTATACGTTATATCATAATGCTACATAACGTTATACTTTATAACATATTACCATATAACGATATACGTTATATCGTTATGCTACACAACGTTATACGTCATAACGTATTACCACATAACGTTATACGTTATATCGTAATGCTACATAACGTTATACGTTATATCGTAATACTACATAACGGTATACGTTATAACGTAATACTACATAACGTTATACGTTATATCGTAATACTTTATAATGTTATACGTTATATCGTAATGCTACATAACGTTATACGTTATATCGTAATGCTACATATCGTTATACGTTATGTCGTAATGCTACATAACGGTATACGTTATAACGTAATACTACATAACGTTATACGTTATATCGTAATACTACATAACGTTATACGTTATATCATAATGCTACATAACGTTATACGTTATAACATATTACCATATAACGTTATACGTTATATCGTTATGCTACACAACGTTATACGTCATAACGTATTACCATATAACGTTATACGTTATATCGTTATGCTACACAACGTTATACGTCATAACGTATTACCACATAACGTTATACGTTATATCGTAATGCTACATAACGTTATACGTTATATCGTAATACTACATAACGGTATACGTTATAACGTAATACTACATAACGTTATACGTTATATCGTGATACTATATAACGTTATACGTTATATCGTGATACTATATAACGTTATACGTTATATCGTAATGCTACATAACGTTATACGTTATATCGTAATGCTACATATCGTTATACGTTATGTCGTAATACTACATAACGGTATACGTTATAACGTAATGCTACATATCGTTATACGTTATGTCGTAATACTACATAACGGTGTACGTTATAACGTAATACTACATAACGTTATACGTTATATCGTAATACTACATAACGTTATACGTTATATCGTAATACTATATAACGTTATACGTTATATCGTAATGCTACATAACGTTATACGTTATAACGTAATACTACATATCGTTATACGTTATGTCGTAATACTACATAACGGTATACGTTATAACGCAATACTACATAACGTTATACGTTATATCGTAATACTACATAACGTTATACGTTATATCGTAATACTACATAACGTTATACGTTATAACTTAATACTATATAACGTTATACGTTATATCGTTATGCTACACAACGTTATACGTCATAACGTAGTACCACATAACGTTATACGTTATATCGTAATGCTACATAACGTTATACGTTATATCGTAATGCTACATATCGTTATACGTTATGTCGTAATACTACATAACGGTATACGTTATAACGTAATACTACATAACGTTATACGTTATATCGTAATACTACATAACGTTATACGTTATATCGTAATACTACATAACGTTATACGTTATAACCTAATACTATATAACGTTATACGTTATATGGTTATGCTACATAACGTTATACGTTATATCGTAATGCTACATAACGTTATACGTTATATCGTAACGCTACATAACGTTATACGTTATAACATATTACCATATAACGTTATACTTTATATCGTTATGCTACATAACGTTATACGTTATATCGTAATGCTACATACCGTTATACTTAATATCATAATACTACATAACGTTATACGTTATAACTTAATACTATATAACGTTATACGTTATATCGTTATGCTACATAACGTTATACGTTATATCGTTATGCTACATAACGTTATACGTTATATCGTTATGCTACATAACGTTATACGTTATATCGTAATGCTACATAACGTTATACGTTATATCATAATGCTACATAACGTTATACGCTATATCATAATGCTACATAACGTTATACGTTATTACATAATACTATATAACGTTATACGTTATATCGTTATGCTACACAACGTTATACGTCATAACGTAGTACCACATAACGTTATACGTTATATCGTAATGCTACATAACGTTATACGTTATATCGTTATGCTACATAACGTTATACGTTATATCGTTATGCTACATAACGTTATACGTTATATCGTAATGCTACATAACGTTATACGTTATATCGTAATACTACATAACGTTATACGTTATATCGTAATACTACATGACGTTATACGTTATAACTTAATACTATATAACGTTATACGTTATATCGTTATGCTACACAACGTTATACGTCATAACGTAGTACCACATAACGTTATACGTTATATCGTAATGCTACATAACGTTATACGTTATATCGTTATGCTACATAACGTTATACGTTATATCGTTATGCTACATAACGTTACACGTTATAACTTAATACTACATAACGTTATACGTTATATCGTCATGCTACATAACGTTATACGTTATGTCGTAATGCTACATAACGTTATACGTTATATCATAATGCTACATAACGTTATACTTTATAACATATTACCATATAACGATATACGTTATATCGTTATGCTACACAACGTTATACGTCATAACGTATTACCACATAACGTTATACGTTAAATCGTAATGCTACATAACGTTATACGTTATATCGTAATACTACATAACGGTATACGTTATAACGTAATACTACATAACGTTATACGTTATATCGTAATACTTTATAACGTTATACGTTATATCGTAATGCTACATAACGTTATACGTTATATCGTAATGCTACATATCGTTATACGTTATGTCGTAATGCTACATAACGGTATACGTTATAACGTAATACTACATAACGTTATACGTTATATCGTAATACTACATAACGTTATACGGTATATCATAATGCTACATAACGTTATACGTTATAACATATTACCATATAACGTTATACGTTATATCGTTATGCTACACAACGTTATACGTCATAACGTATTACCATATAACGTTATACGTTATATCGTTATGCTACACAACGTTATACGTCATAACGTATTACCACATAACGTTATACGTTATATCGTAATGCTACATAACGTTATACGTTATATCGTAATACTACATAACGGTATACGTTATAACGTAATACTACATAACGTTATACGTTATATCGTGATACTATATAACGTTATACGTTATATCGTGATACTATATAACGTTATACTTTATAACATATTACCATATAACGATATACGTTATATCGTTATGCTACACAACGTTATACGTCATAACGTATTACCACATAACGTTATACGTTATATCGTAATGCTACATAACGTTATACGTTATATCGTAATACTACATAACGGTGTACGTTATAACGTAATACTACATAACGTTATACGTTATATCGTAATACTACATAACGTTATACGTTATATCGTAATACTATATAACGTTATACGTTATATCGTAATGCTACATAACGTTATACGTTATAACGTAATACTACATATCGTTATACGTTATGTCGTAATACTACATAACGGTATACGTTATAACGTAATACTACATAACGTTATACGTTATATCGTAATACTACATAACGTTATACGTTATATCGTAATACTACATAACGTTATACGTTATAACTTAATACTATATAACGTTATACGTTATATCGTTATGCTACACAACGTTATACGTCATAACGTAGTACCACATAACGTTATACGTTATATCGTAATGCTACATAACGTTATACGTTATATCGTAATGCTACATATCGTTATACGTTATGTCGTAATACTACATAACGGTATACGTTATAACGTAATACTACATAACGTTATACGTTATATCGTAATACTACATAACGTTATACGTTATAACCTAATACTATATAACGTTATACGTTATATGGTTATGCTACATAACGTTATACGTTATATCGTAATGCTACATAACGTTATACGTTATATCGTAACGCTACATAACGTTAAACGTTATAACATATTACCATATAACGTTATACGTTATATCGTTATGCTACATAACGTTATACGTTATATCGTAATGCTACATATCGTTATACTTAATATCATAATACTACATAACGTTATACGTTATAACTTAATACTATATAACGTTATACGTTATATCGTTATGCTACATAACGTTATACGTTATATCGTTATGCTACATAACGTTATACGTTATATCGTAATGCTACATAACGTTATACGTTATATCATAATGCTACATAACGTTATACGCTATATCATAATGCTACATAACGTTATACGTTATTACATAATACTATATAACGTTATACGTTATATCGTTATGCTACATAACGTTATACGTTATATCGTAATGCTACATATCGTTATACGTTATATCATAATACTACATAACGTTACACGTTATAACTTAATACTATATAACGTTATACGTTATATCGTCATGCTACATAACGTTATACGTTATGTCGTAATGCTACATAACGTTATACGTTATATCATAATGCTACATAACGTTATACTTTATAACATATTACCATATAACGATATACGTTATATCGTTATGCTACACAACGTTATACGTCATAACGTATTACCACATAACGTTATACGTTATATCGTAATGCTACATAACGTTATACGTTATATCGTAATACTACATAACGGTATACGTTATAACGTAATACTACATAACGTTATACGTTATATCGTAATACTATATAACGTTATACGTTATATCGTCATGCTACATAACGTTATACGTTATATCGTAATGCTACATATCGTTATACGTTATGTCGTAATACTACATAACGGTATACGTTATAACGTAATACTACATAACGTTATACGTTATATCGTAATACTACATAACGTTATACGTTATATCATAATGCTACATAACGTTATACGTTATAACATATTACCATATAACGTTATACGTTATATCGTTTGCTACACAACGTTATACGTCATAACGTATTACCATATAACGTTATACGTTATATCGTTATGCTACACAACGTTATACGTCATAACGTATTACCACATAACGTTAAACGTTATATCGTAATGCTACATAACGTTATACGTTATATCGTAATACTACATAACGGTATACGTTATAACGTAATACTACATAACGTTATACGTTATATCGTGATACTATATAACGTTATACGTTATATCGTATTGCTACATAACGTTATACGTTATATCGTAATGCTACATATCGTTATACGTTATAACGTAATACTACATAACGTTATACGTTATATCGTAATGCTACATAACGTTATACGTTATATCATAATGCTACATAACGTTATACGTTATAACATAGTACTATATAACTTTATACGTTATATCGTTATGCTACATAACGTTATACGTTATATCGTAATGCTACATAACGTTATGCGTTATATCGTAATGCTACATAACGTTATACGTTATATCGTAATACTACATAACGATATACGTTATATCGTAATGCTACATAACGTTATACGTTATATCGTAATGCTACATATCGTTATACGTTATGTCGTAATACTACATAACGGTATACGTTACAACGTAATACTACATAACGTTATACGTTATATCGTAATACTACATAACGTTATACGTTATAACCTAATACTATATAACGTTATACGTTATATGGTTATGCTACATAACGCTATACGTTATATCGTAATGCTACATAACGTTATACGTTATATCGTAACGCTACATAACGTTATACGTTATAACATATTACCATATAACGTTATACGTTATATCGTTATGCTACATAACGTTATACGTTATATCGTAATGCTACATATCGTTATACTTAATATCATAATACTACATAACGTTATACGTTATAACTTAATACTATATAACGTTATACGTTATATCGTTATGCTACATAACGTTATACGTTATATCGTTATGCTACATAACGTTATACGTTATATCGTAATGCTACATAACGTTATACGTTATATCATAATGCTACATAACGTTATATGTTATTACATAATACTATATAACGTTATACGTTATATCGTTATGCTACATAACGTTATACGTTATATCGTAATGCTACATAACGTTATACGTTATATCGTAATACTACATAACGTTATACGTTATAACGTATTACCACATAACGTTATACGTTATATCGTAATGCTACATAACGTTATACGTTATATCGTAATACTATATAACGTTACACGTTATATCGTAATGCAACATAACGTTATACGTTATATCGTAATGCTACATAACGTTATACGGTATATCCTAATACTACATAACGGCATACGTTATAACGTAATACTACATAACGTTATACGTTATAACCTAATACTATATAACGTTATACGTTATATGGTATGCTACATAACGTTATACGTTATATCGTAATGCTACATAACGTTATACGTTATATAATAATACTACATCACGTTATACGTTATATCGTTATGCTACATAACGTTATACGTTATATCGTACTGCTACCTAACGTTATACCTTATATCATAATGCTACATAACGTTATACGTTATTACATAGTACTATATAACGTTATACGTTATATCGTAATACTACATAACGGTATACGATATAAGGTAATACTACATAACGTTATACGTTATATCGTAATGCTACATATCGTTATACGTTATGTCGTAATACTACATAACGGTATACGTTATAACGTAATACTACATAACGTTATACGTTATATCGTAATACTACATAACGTTATACGTTATATCATAATGCTACATAACGTTATACGTTATAACATATTACCATATAACGTTATACGTTATATCGTTTGCTACACAACGTTATACGTCATAACGTATTACCATATAACGTTATACGTTATATCGTTATGCTACACAACGTTATACGTCATAACGTATTACCACATAACGTTAAACGTTATATCGTAATGCTACATAACGTTATACGTTATATCGTAATACTACATAACGGTATACGTTATAACGTAATACTACATAACGTTATACGTTATATCGTGATACTATATAACGTTATACGTTATATCGTAATGCTACATAACGTTATACGTTATATCGTAATGCTACATATCGTTATACGTTATAACGTAATACTACATAACGTTATACGTTATATCGTAATGCTACATAACGTTATACGTTATATCATAATGCTACATAACGTTATACGTTATAACATAGTACTATATAACTTTATACGTTATATCGTTATGCTACATAACGTTATACGTTATATCGTAATGCTACATAACGTTATACGTTATATCGTAATGCTACATAACGTTATACGTTATATCGTAATACTACATAACGATATACGTTATATCGTAATGCTACATAACGTTATACGTTATATCGTAATGCTACATATCGTTATACGTTATGTCGTAATACTGCATAACGGTATACGTTACAACGTAATACTACATAACGTTATACGTTATATCGTAATACTACATAACGTTATACGTTATAACCTAATACTATATAACGTTATACGTTATATGGTTATGCTACATAACGCTATACATTATATCGTAATGCTACATAACGTTATACGTTATATCGTAACGCTACATAACGTTATACGTTATAACATATTACCATATAACGTTATACGTTATATCGTTATGCTACATAACGTTATACGTTATATCGTAATGCTACATATCGTTATACTTAATATCATAATACTACATAACGTTATACGTTATAACTTAATACTATATAACGTTATACATTATATCGTTATGCTACATAACGTTATACGTTATATCGTTGTGCTACATAACGTTATACGTTATATCGTAATGCTACATAACGTTATACGTTATATCATAATGCTACATAACGTTATACGTTATTACATAATACTATATAACGTTATACGTTATATCGTTATGCTACATAACGTTATACGTTATATCGTAATGCTACATAACGTTATACGTTATATCGTAATACTACATAACGTTATACGTTATAACGTATTACCACATAACGTTATACGTTATATCGTAATGCTACATAACGTTATACGTTATATCGTAATGCTACATACCGTTATACGTTATATCATAATGCTACATAACGTTATACGTTATATCGTAATACTACATAACGTTATACGTTATATCATAATGCTACATAACGTTATACGTTATAACATATTACCATATAACGTTATACGTTATATCGTTATGCTACATAACGTTATACGTTATATCGTAATGCTACATATCGTTATACGTTATATCATAATGCTACGTAACGTTATACGTTATAACATATTACCATATAACGTTATACGTTATATCGTAATGCTACATAACGTTATACGTTATATCGTAATGCTACATAACGTTATACGTTATATCGTAATACTACATAACGATATACGTTATATCGTAATGCTACATAACGTTATACGTTATATCGTAATGCTACATATCGTTATACGTTATGTCGTAATACTACATAACGGTATACGTTATAACGTAATACTACATAACGTTATACGTTATATCGTAATACTACATAACGTTATACGTTATAACCTAATACTATATAACGTTATACGTTATATGGTTATGCTACATAACGCTATACGTTATATCGTAATGCTACATAACGTTATACGTTATATCGTAACGCTACATAACGTTATACGTTATAACATATTACCATATAACGTTATACGTTATATCGTTATGCTACATAACGTTATACGTTATATCGTAATGCTACATATCGTTATACTTAATATCATAATACTACATAACGTTATACGTTATAACTTAATACTATATAACGTTATACGTTATATCGTTATGCTACATAACGTTATACGTTATATCGTTATGCTACATAACGTTATACGTTATATCGTAATGCTACATAACGTTATACGTTATATCATAATGCTACATAACGTTATACGTTATTACATAATACTATATAACGTTATACGTTATATCGTTATGCTACATAACGTTATACGTTATATCGTAATGCTACATAACGTTATACGTTATATCGTAATACTACATAACGTTATACGTTATATCATAATGCTACATAACGTTATACGTTATAACATATTACCATATAACGTTATACGTTATATCGTTATGCTACATAACGTTATACGTTATATCGTAATGCTACATATCGTTATACGTTATATCATAATGCTACGTAACGTTATACGTTATAACATATTACCATATAACGTTATACGTTATATCGTTATGCTACATAACGTTAAACGTTATATCGTAATGCTACATAACGTTATACGTTATATCGTTATGCTACATAACGTTATACGTTATATCGTAATACTACATAACGGTATACGATATAAGGTAATACTACATAACGTTATACGTTATATCGTAATACTATATAACGTTACACGTTATATCGTAATGCAACATAACGTTATACGTTATATCGTAATGCTACATAACGTTATACGGTATATCCTAATACTACATAACGGCATACGTTATAACGTAATACTACATAACGTTATACGTTATAACCTAATACTATATAACGTTATACGTTATATGGTATGCTACATAACGTTATACGTTATATCGTAATGCTACATAACGTTATACGTTATATAATAATACTACATCACGTTATACGTTATATCGTTATGCTACATAACGTTATACGTTATATCGTACTGCTACCTAACGTTATACCTTATATCATAATGCTACATAACGTTATACGTTATTACATAGTACTATATAACGTTATACGTTATATCGTTATGCTACATAACGTTATACGTTATATCGTACTGCTACCTAACGTTATACCTTATATCATAATGCTACATAACGTTATACGTTATTACATAGTACTATATAACGTTATACGTTATATCGTTATGCTACATAACGTTATACGTTATAACGTATTACCACATAACGTTATACGTTATATCGTAATGCTACATAACGTTATACGTTATATCGTAATGCTACATAACGTTATACGTTATATCGCAATGCTACATATCGTTATACGTTATATCATAATGCTACATAACGTTGTACGTTATATCGCAATGCTACATAACGTTATACGTTATATCATAATACTACATAACGTTATACGTTATAACTTCATACTATATAACGTTATACGTTATACCGTTATGCTACATAACGTTATACGTTATGTAGTAATGCTACATATCGTTATACGTTATATCATAATGCTACATAACGTTATACGTTATAACATATTACCATATAACGTTATACGTTATATCGTTATGCTACATAACGTTATACGTTATATCGTACTGCTACCTAACGTTATACCTTATATCATAATGCTACATAACGTTATACGTTATTACATAGTACTATATAACGTTATACGTTATATCGTTATGCTACATAACGTTATACGTTATAACGTATTACCACATAACGTTATACGTTATATCGTAATGCTACATAACGTTATACGTTATATCGTAATGCTACATAACGTTATACGTTATATCGTAATACTACATAACGGTATACGTTATAACGTAATACTACATAACGTTATACGTTATATCGTAATACTACATAACGTTATACGTTATATCATAATGTTACATAACGTTATACGTTATAACATATTACCATATAACGTTATACGTTATATCGTTATGCTACACAACGTTATACGTCATAACGTATTACCATATAACGTTATACGTTATATCGTTATGCTACACAACGTTATACGTCATAATGTATTACCACATAACGTTATACGTTATATCGTAATGCTACATAACGTTATACGTTATATCGTAATACTACATAACGGTATACGTTATAACGTAATACTACATAACGTTATACGTTATATCGTAATACTATATAACGTTATACGTTATATCGTTATGCTACATAACGTTATACGTTATATCGTATTGCTGCCTAACGTTATACCTTATATCATAATGCTACATAACGTTATACGTTATTACATAGTACTATATAACGTTATACGTTATATCGTTATGCTACATAACGTTATACGTTATAACGTATTACCACATAACGTTATACGATATATCGTAATGCTACATAACGTTATACGTTATATCGTAATGCTACATAACGTTATACGTTATATCGCAATGCTACATATCGTTATACGTTATATCATAATGCTACATAACGTTGTACGTTATATCGTAATGCTACATAACGTTATACGTTATATCATAATGCTACATAACGTTATACGTTATAACATATTACCATATAACGTTATACGTTATATCGTTATGCTACATAACGTTATACGTTATATCGTAATGCTACATATCGTTATACGTTATATCATAATACTACATAACGTTATACGTTATAACTTCATACTATATAACGTTATACGTTATACCGTTATGCTACATAACGTTATACGTTATGTAGTAATGCTACATAACGTTATACGTTATATCATAATGCTACATAACGTTATACGTTATAACATATTACCATATAACGTTATACGTTATATCGTTATGCTACATAACGTTATACGTTATATCGTAATGCTACATAACGTTATACGTCATAACGTATTACCACATAACGTTATACGTTATATCGTAATGCTAACACACTCTATCAGATTTATCGTAATACTACATAACGGTATACGTCATAACGTATTACCATATAACGTTATACGTTATATCGTAATGCTACATAACGTTATACGTCATAACGTATTACCACATAACGTTATACGTTATACCGTTATGCTACATAACGTTAGACGTTATGTCGTAATGCTACTTAACGTTATACGTTATATCATAATGCTACATAACGTTATACGTTATAACATATTACCATATAACGTTATACGTTATATCGTTATGCTACATAACGTTAAACACACTCTATCAGATTTACATAACGTTATACGTCATAACGTATTACCACATAACGTTATACGTTATATCGTAATGCTACATAACGTTATACGTTATATCGTAATACTACATAACGGTATACGTTATAACGTAATACTACATAACGTTATACGTTGTATCGTAATACTATATAACGTTATACGTTATATCGTAATGCTACATAACGTTATACGCTATATCGTAATGATACATATCGTTATACGTTATATCATAATGCTACATAACGTTATACGTTATATCGTAATGCTACATAACGTTAAACGTTATAACGTATTACCACATAACGTTATACGTTATAACCTAGTACTATATAACGTTATACGTTATATGGTTATGCTACATAATGTTATACGTTATATCGTACTGCTACCTAACGTTATACCTTATATCATAATGCTACATAACGTTATACGTTATTACATAGTACTATATAACGTTATACGTTATATCGTTATGCTACATAACGTTATACGTTATAACGTATTACCACATAACGTTATACGTTATATCGTAATGCTACATAACGTTATACGTTATATCGTAATGCTACATAACGTTATACGTTATATCGTAATACTACATAACGGTATACGTTATAACGTAATACTACATAACGTTATACGTTATATCGTAATACTACATAACGTTATACGTTATATCATAATGTTACATAACGTTATACGTTATAACATATTACCATATAACGTTATACGTTATATCGTTATGCTACACAACGTTATACGTCATAACGTATTACCATATAACGTTATACGTTATATCGTTATGCTACACAACGTTGTACGTCATAATGTATTACCACATAACGTTATACGTTATATCGTAATGCTACATAACGTTATACGTTATATCGTAATACTACATAACGGTATACGTTATAACGTAATACTACATAACGTTATACGTTATATCGTAATACTATATAACGTTATACGTTATATCGTTATGCTACATAACGTTATACGTTATATCGTATTGCTACCTAACGTTATACCTTATATCATAATGCTACATAACGTTATACGTTATTACATAGTACTATATAACGTTATACGTTATATCGTTATGCTACATAACGTTATACGTTATAACGTATTACCACATAACGTTATACGATATATCGTAATGCTACATAACGTTATACGTTATATCGTAATGCTACATAACGTTATACGTTATATCGCAATGCTACATATCGTTATACGTTATATCATAATGCTACATAACGTTGTACGTTATATCGTAATGCTACATAACGTTATACGTTATATCATAATGCTACATAACGTTATACGTTATAACATATTACCATATAACGTTATACGTTATATCGTTATGCTACATAACGTTATACGTTATATCGTAATGCTACATATCGTTATACGTTATATCATAATACTACATAACGTTATACGTTATAACTTCATACTATATAACGTTATACGTTATACCGTTATGCTACATAACGTTATACGTTATGTAGTAATGCTACATAACGTTATACGTTATATCATAATGCTACATAACGTTATACGTTATAACATATTACCATATAACGTTATACGTTATATCGTTATGCTACATAACGTTATACGTTATATCGTAATGCTACATAACGTTATACGTCATAACGTATTACCACATAACGTTATACGTTATATCGTAATGCTACATAGCGTTATACGTTATATCGTAATACTACATAACGGTATACGTCATAACGTATTACCATATAACGTTATACGTTATATCGTAATGCTACATAACGTTATACGTCATAACGTATTACCACATAACGTTATACGTTATACCGTTATGCTACATAACGTTAGACGTTATGTCGTAATGCTACTTAACGTTATACGTTATATCATAATGCTACATAACGTTATACGTTATAACATATTACCATATAACGTTATACGTTATATCGTTATGCTACATAACGTTATACGTTATATCGTAATGCTACATAACGTTATACGTCATAACGTATTACCACATAACGTTATACGTTATATCGTAATGCTACATAGCGTTATACGTTATATCGTAATACTACATAACGGTATACGTCATAACGTATTACCATATAACGTTATACGTTATATCGTAATGCTACATAACGTTATACGTCATAACGTATTACCACATAACGTTATACGTTATACCGTTATGCTACATAACGTTAGACGTTATGTCGTAATGCTACTTAACGTTATACGTTATGTAGTAATGCTACATAACGTTATACGTTATATCATAATGCTACATAACGTTATACGCTATATCGTAATGATACATATCGTTATACGTTATATCATAATGCTACATAACGTTATACGTTATATCGTAATGCTACATAACGTTAAACGTTATAACGTATTACCACATAACGTTATACGTTATATCGTAATGCTACATAACGTTATACGTTATATCGTAATGCTACATAACGTTAAACGTTATAACGTATTACCACATAACGTTATACGTTATAACCTAGTACTATATAACGTTATACGTTATATGGTTATGCTACATAATGTTATACGTTATATCGTAATGCTACATAACGTTATACGTTATATCGTTATGCTACATAACGTTATACGTTATATCGTAATGCTACGTAACGTTATACGTTATATCGTAATGCTACCTAACGTTATATGTTATATCATAATGCTACATAACGTTATACGTTATTACATAGTACTATATAACGTTATACGTTATATCGTTATGCTACATAACGTTATACGTTATAACGTATTACCACATAACGTTATACGTTATATCGTAATGCTACATAACGTTATACGTTATATCGTAATGCTACATAACGTTATACGTTATATCGTAATGCTACATATCGTTATACGTTATATCATAATGCTACATAACGTTGTACGTTATATCGTAATACTACATAACGTTATACGTTATATCATAATGCTACATAACGTTATACGTTATAACATATTACCATATAACGTTATACGTTATATCGTAATGCTACATAACTTTATACGTTATATCATAATGCTACATAACGTTATACGTTATAACATATTACCATATAACGTTATACGTTATATCGTCATGCTACATAACGTTATACGTTATATCGTAATGCTACATATCGTTATACGTTATATCATAATACTACATAACGTTATACGTTATAACTTAATACTATATAACGTTATACGTTATAACATTATGCTACATAACGTTATACGTTATGTCGTAATGCTACATAACGTTATACGTTATATCGTTATGCTACATAACGTTATACGTTATATCGTAATACTACATAACGTTATACGTTATAACATAATACTATATAACGTTATACGTTATATGGTTATGCTACATAACGTTATACGTTATATCGTAATGCTACATAACGTTATACGTTATATCGTAACGCTACATAACGTTATACGTTATAACGTATTACCACAAAACGTTATACGTTATATCGTAATGCTACATAACGTTATACGTTATATCGTAATGCTACATAACGTTATACGTAATAACCTAATACTATATAACGTTATACGTTATGTCGTTATGCTACATAACGTTATACGTTATATCGTAATGCTACATGACGTTATACGTTATATCGTAATGCTACATATCGTTATACGTTATGTCGTAATACTACATAACGGTATACGTTATAACGTAATACTACATAACGTTATACGTTATATCGTAATACTACATAACGTTATACGTTATAACATATTACCATATAATGTTATACGTTATATCGTTATGCTACATAACGTTATACGTTATATCGTAATGCTACATATCGTTATACGTTATATCATAATGCTACATAACGTTATACGTTATAACATATTACCATATAACGTTATACGTTAAATCGTCATGCTACACAACGTTATACGTTATATCGTAATGCTACATAACGTTATACGTCATAACGTATTACCACATAACGTTATACGTTATATCGTAATGCTACATAACGTTATACGTTATATCGTAATACTACATAACGGTATACGTTATAACGTAATACTACATAACGTTATACGTTATATCGTAATACTATATAACGTTATACGTTATATCGTAATGCTACATAACGTTATACGTTATATCGTAATGCTACATATCGTTATACGTTATGTCGTAATACTACATAACGGTATACGTTATAACGTAATACTACATAACGTTATACGTTATATCGTAATACTACATAACGTTATACGTTATAACATAATACTATATAACGTTATACGTTATATGGTTATGCTACATAACGTTATACGTTATATCGTAATGCTACATAACGTTATACGTTATATCGTAACTCTACATAACGTTATACGTTATAACGTATTACCACAAAACGTTATACGTTATATCGTAATACTATATAACGTTATACGTTATATCGTAATGCTACATGACGTTATACGTTATATCGTAATGCTACATATCGTTATACGTTATGTCGTAATACTACATAACGTTATACGTTATATCGTAATACTATATAACGTCATACGTTATATCGTAATGCTACATAACGTTATACGTTATATCGTAATGCTACATATCGTTATACGTTATGTCGTAATACTACATAACGGTACACGTTATAACGTAATACTACATAACGTTATACGTTATATCGTAATACTACATAACGGTATACGTTATAACGTAATGCTACATATCGTTATACGTTATATCGTAATACTATATAACGTTATACGTTATATCGTAATGCTACATGACGTTATACGTTATATCGTAATGCTACATATCGTTATACGTTATGTCGTAATACTACATAACGGTATACGTTATAACGTAATACCACATAACGTTATACGTTATATCGTAATACTACATAACGTTATACGTTATATCATAATGCTACATAACGTTATACGTTATTGCATAATACTATATAACGTTATACGTTATATCGTTATGCTACATAACGTTATACGTTATATCGTAATGCTACATATCGTTATACGTTATATCATAATACTACATAACGTTATACGTTATAACTTAATACTATATAACGTTATACGTTATATCGTTATGCTACATAACGTTATACGTTATGTCGTAATGCTACATAACGTTATACGTTATATCATAATGCTACATAACGTTATACGTTATAACATATTACCATATAACGTTATACGTTATATCGTTATGCTACACAACGTTATACGTCATAACGTATTACCACATAACGTTATACGTTATATCGTAATGCTACATAACGTTATACGTTATATCGTAATACTACATAACGGTATACGTTATAACGTAATACTACATAACGTTATACGTTATATCGTAATAATATATAACGTCATACGTTATATCGTAATGCTACATAACGTTATACGTTATATCGTAATGCTACATATCGTTATACGTTATGTCGTAATACTACATAACGGTATACGTTATAACGTAATACTACATAACGTTATACGTTATATCGTAATACTACATAACGTTATACGTTATATCGTAATACTATATAACGTTATACGTTATATCGTAATGCTACATAACGTTATACGTTATAACGTAATACTACATATCGTTATACGTTATGTCGTAATACTACATAACGGTATACGTTATAATGTAATACTACATAACGTTATACGTTATATCGTAATACTACATAACGTTATACGTTATATCGTAATACTACATAACGTTATACGTTATAACTTAATACTATATAACGTTATACGTTATATCGTTACGCTACACAACGTTATACGTCATAACGTAGTACCACATAACGTTATACGTTATATCGTAATGCTACATAACGTTGTACGTTATATCGTAATACTACATAACGGTATACGTTATAACGTAATACTACATAACGTTATACGTCATATCGTAATACTATATAACGTTATACGTTATATCGTTATGCTACACAACGTTATACGTCATACCGTATTACCACATAACGTTATACGTTATATCGTAATGCTACATAACGTTATACGTTATATCGTAATACTACATAACGGTATACGTTATAACGTAATACTACATAACGTTATACGTTATATCGTAATACTATATAACGTCATACGTTATATCGTAATGCTACATAACGTTATACGTTATATCGTAATGCTACATATCGTTATACGTTATGTCGTAATACTACATAACGGTATACGTTATAACGTAATACTACATAACGTTATACATTATATCGTAATACTACATAACGTTATACGTTATATCGTAATACTATATAACGTTATACGTTATATCGTAATGCTACATAACGTTATACGTTATAACGTAATACTACATATCGTTATACGTTATGTCGTAATACTACATAACGGTATACGTTATAACGTAATACTACATAACGTTATACGTTATATCGTAATACTACATAACGTTATACGTTATATCGTAATACTACATAACGTTATACGTTATAACTTAATACTATATAACGTTATACGTTATATCGTTATGCTACACAACGTTATACGTCATAACGTAGTACCACATAACGTTATACGTTATATCGTAATGCTACATAACGTTGTACGTTATATCGTAATACTACATAACGGTATACGTTATAACGTAATACTACATAACGTTATACGTTATATCGTAATACTATATAACGTTATACGTTATATCGTTATGCTACACAACGTTATACGTCATACCGTATTACCACATAACGTTATACGTTATATCGTAATGCTACATAACGTTATACCTTATATCGTAATACTACATAACGGTATACGTTATAACGTAATACTACATAACGTTATACGTTATATCGTAATACTATATAACGTTATACGTTATATCGTTATGCTACACAACGTTATACGTCATAACGTATTACCATATAACGTTATACGTTATATCGTTATGCTACACAACGTTATACGTCATAACGTATTACCACATAATGTTATGCGTTATATCGTAATGCTACATAACGTTATACGTTATATCGTAATACTACATAACGGTATACGTTATAACGTAATACTACATAACGTTATACGTTATATCGTAATACTATATAACGTTATACGTTATATCGTTATGCTACACAACGTTATACGTCATAACGTATTACCATATAACGTTATACGTTATATCGTTATGCTACACAACGTTATACGTCATAACGTATTACCACATAACGTTATGCGTTATATCGTAATGCTACATAACGTTATACGTTATATCGTAATACTACATAACGTTATACGTTATATCGTAATGCTACATAACGTTATACGTTATATCATAATGCTACATAACGTTATACGTTATTACATAATACTATATAACGTTATACGTTATTTCGTTATGCTACATAACGTTATACGTTATATCGTAATACTACATAACGGTATACGTTATAACGTAATACTACATAACGTTATACGTTATATCGTAATACTATATAACGTTATACGTTATATCGTAAAGCTACATAACGTTATACGTTATATCGTAATGCTACATATCGTTATACGTTATGTCGTAATACTACATAACGGTATACGTTATAACGTAATACTACATAACGTTATACGTTATATCGTAATACTACATAACGTTATACGTTATATCGTAATACTATATAACGTTATACGTTATATCGTAATGCTACATAACGTTATACGTTATATCGTAATGCTACATATCGTTATACGTTATGTCGTAATAGTACATAACGGTATACGTTATAACCTAATACTACATAACGTTATACGTTATATCGTAATACTACATAACGTTATACGCTATATCATAATGCTACATAACGTTATACGTTATTACATAATACTATATAACGTTATACGTTATATCGTTATGCTACATAACGTTATACGTTATATCGTAATGCTACATATCGTTATACGATATATCATAATACTACATAACGTTACACGTTATAACTTAATACTATATAACGTTATACGTTATATCGTCATGCTACATAACGTTATACGTTATGTCGTAATGCTACATAACGTTATACGTTATATCATAATGCTACATAACGTTATACTTTATAACATATTACCATATAACGATATACGTTATATCGTTATGCTACACAACGTTATACGTCATAACGTATTACCACATAACGTTATACGTTATATCGTAATGCTACATAACGTTATACGTTATATCGTAATACTACATAACGGTATACGTTATAACGTAATACTACATAACGTTATACGTTATATCGTAATACTATATAACGTTATACGTTATATCGTAATGCTACATAACGTTATACGTTATATCGTAATGCTACATATCGTTATACGTTATGTCGTAATGCTACATAACGGTATACGTTATAACGTAATACTACATAACGTTATACGTTATATCGTAATACTACATAACGTTATACGTTATATCATAATGCTACATAACGTTATACGTTATAACATATTACCATATAACGTTATACGTTATATCGTTATGCTACACAACGTTATACGTCATAACGTATTACCATATAACGTTATACGTTATATCGTTATGCTACACAACGTTATACGTCATAACGTATTACCACATAACGTTATACGTTATATCGTAATGCTACATAACGTTATACGTTATATCGTAATACTACATAACGGTATACGCTATAACGTAATACTACATAACGTTATACGTTATATCGTGATACTATATAACGTTATACGTTATATCGTGATACTATATAACGTTATACGTTATATCGTAATGCTACATAACGTTATACGTTATATCGTAATGCTACATATCGTTATACGTTATGTCGTAATACTACATAACGGTATACGTTATAACGTAATACTACATAACGTTATACGTTATATCGTAATGCTACATAACGTTATACGTTATATCATAATGCTACATAACGTTATACGTTATTACATAGTACTATATAACTTTATACGTTATATCGTTATGCTACATAACGTTATACGTTATATCGTAATGCTACATAACGTTATACGTTATATCGTAATGCTACATAACGTTATACGTTATATCGTAATACTATATAACGATATACGTTATATCGTAATGCTACATAACGTTATACGTTATATCGTAATGCTACATATCGTTATACGTTATGTCGTAATACTACATAACGGTATACGTTATAACGTAATACTACATAACGTTATACGTTATATCGTAATACTACATAACGTTATACGTTATAACCTAATACTATATAACGTTATACGTTATATGGTTATGCTACATAACGTTATACGTTATATCGTAATGCTACATAACGTTATACGTTATATCGTAACGCTACATAACGTTATACGTTATAACATATTACCATATAACGTTATACGTTATATCGTTATGCTACATAACGTTATACGTTATATCGTAATGCTACATATCGTTATACTTAATATCATAATACTACATAACGTTATACGTTATAACTTAATACTATATAACGATATACGTTATATCGTTATGCTACATAACGTTATACGTTATATCGTTATGCTACATAACGTTATACGTTATATCGTAATGCTACATAACGTTATACGTTATATCATAATGCTACATAACGTTATACGCTATATCATAATGCTACATAACGTTATACGTTATTACATAATACTATATAACGTTATACGTTATATCGTTATGCTACATAACGTTATACGTTATATCGTAATGCTACATATCGTTATACGTTATATCATAATACTACATAACGTTACACGTTATAAGTTAATACTATATAACGTTATACGTTATATCGTCATGCTACATAACGTTATACGTTATGTCGTAATGCTACATAACGTTATACGTTATATCATAATGCTACATAACGTTATACTTTATAACATATTACCATATAACGATATACGTTATATCGTTATGCTACACAACGTTATACGTCATAACGTATTACCACATAACGTTATACGTTATATCGTAATGCTACATAACGTTATACGTTATATCGTAATACTACATAACGGTATACGTTATAACGTAATACTACATAACGTTATACGTTATATCGTTATGCTACATAACGTTATACGTTATATCGTAATGCTACATATCGTTATACTTAATATCATAATACTACATAACGTTATACGTTATAACTTAATACTATATAACGTTATACGTTATATCGTTATGCTACACAACGTTATACGTCATAACGTATTACCACATAACGTTATACGTTATATCGTAATGCTACATAACGTTATACGTTATATCGTAATACTACATAACGGTATACGTTATAACGTAATACTACATAACGTTATACGTTATATCGTGATACTATATAACGTTATACGTTATATCGTGATACTATATAACGTTATACGTTATATCGTAATGCTACATAACGTTATACGTTATATCGTAATGCTACATATCGTTATACGTTATGTCGTAATACTACATAACGGTATACGTTATAACGTAATACTACATAACGTTATACGTTATATCGTAATGCTACATAACGTTATACGTTATATCATAATGCTACATAACGTTATACGTTATTACATAGTACTATATAACTTTATACGTTATATCGTTATGCTACATAACGTTATACGTTATACCGTAATGCTACATAACGTTATACGTTATATCGTAATGCTACATAACGTTATACGTTATATCGTAATACTATATAACGATATACGTTATATCGTAATGCTACATAACGTTATACGTTATATCGTAATGCTACATATCGTTATACGTTATGTCGTAATACTACATAACGGTATACGTTATAACGTAATACTACATAACGTTATACGTTATATCGTAATACTACATAACGTTATACGTTATAACCTAATACTATATAACGTTATACGTTATATGGTTATGCTACATAACGTTATACGTTATATCGTAATGCTACATAAAGTTATACGTTATATCGTAACGCTACATAACGTTATACGTTATAACATATTACCATATAACGTTATACGTTATATCGTTATGCTACATAACGTTATACGTTATATCGTAATGCTACATATCGTTATACTTAATATCATAATACTACATAACGTTATACGTTATAACTTAATACTATATAACGTTATACGTTATATCGTTATGCTACATAACGTTATACGTTATATCGTTATGCTACATAACGTTATACGTTATATCGTAATGCTACATAACGTTATACGTTATATCATAATGCTACATAACGTTATACGCTATATCATAATGCTACATAACGTTATACGTTATTACATAATACTATATAACGTTATACGTTATATCGTTATGCTACATAACGTTATACGTTATATCGTAATGCTACATATCGTTATACGTTATATCATAATACTACATAACGTTACACGTTATAAGTTAATACTATATAACGTTATACGTTATATCGTCATGCTATATAACGTTATACGTTATGTCGTAATGCTACATAACGTTATACGTTATATCATAATGCTACATAACGTTATACTTTATAACATATTACCATATAACGATATACGTTATATCGTTATGCTACACAACGTTATACGTCATAACGTATTACCACATAACGTTATACGTTATATCGTAATGCTACATAACGTTATACGTTATATCGTAATACTACATAACGGTATACGTTATAACGTAATACTACATAACGTTATACGTTATATCGTTATGCTACATAACGTTATACGTTATATCGTAATGCTACATATCGTTATACTTAATATCATAATACTACATAACGTTATACGTTATAACTTAATACTATATAACGTTATACGTTATATCGTTATGCTACATAAAGTTATACGTTATACCGTTATGCTACATAACGTTATACGTTATATCGTAATGCTACATAACGTTATACGTTATATCATAATGCTACATAACGTTATACGCTATATCATAATGCTACATAACGTTATACGTTATTACATAATACTATATAACGTTATACGTTATATCGTTATGCTACATAACGTTATACGTTATATCGTAATGCTACATATCGTTATACGTTATATCATAATACTACATAACGTTACACGTTATAACTTAATACTATATAACGTTATACGTTATATCGTCATGCTACATAACGTTATACGTTATGTCGTAATGCTACATAACGTTATACGTTATATCATAATGCTACATAACGTTATACTTTATAACATATTACCATATAACGATATACGTTATATCGTTATGCTACACAACGTTATACGTCATAACGTATTACCACATAACGTTATACGTTATATCGTAATGCTACATAACGTTATACGTTATATCGTAATACTACATAACGGTATACGTTATAACGTAATACTACATAACGTTATACGTTATATCGTGATACTATATAACGTTATACGTTATATCGTAATGCTACATAACGTTATACGTTATATCGTAATGCTACATATCGTTATACGTTATGTCGTAATACTACATAACGGTATACGTTATAACGTAATACTACATAACGTTATACGTTATATCGTAATGCTACATAACGTTATACGTTATATCATAATGCTACATAACGTTATACGTTATTACATAGTACTATATAACTTTATACGTTATATCGTTATGCTACATAACGTTATACGTTATATCGTAATGCTACATAACGTTATACGTTATATCGTAATGCTACATAACGTTATACGTTATATCGTAATACTACATAACGATATACGTTATATCGTAATGCTACATAACGTAATACGTTATATCGTAATGCTACATATCGTTATACGTTATGTCGTAATACTACATAACGGTATACGTTATAACGTAATACTACATAACGTTATACGTTATATCGTAATACTACATAACGTTATACGTTATAACCTAATACTATATAACGTTATACGTTATATGGTTATGCTACATAACGCTATACGTTATATCGTAATGCTACATAACGTTATACGTTATATCGTAACGCTACATAACGTTATACGTTATAACATATTACCATATAACGTTATACGTTATATCGTTATGCTACATAACGTTATACGTTATATCGTAATGCTACATATCGTTATACTTAATATCATAATACTACATAACGTTATACGTTATAACTTAATACTATATAACGTTATACGTTATATCGTTATGCTACATAACGTTATACGTTATATCGTTATGCTACATAACGTTATACGTTATATCGTAATGCTACATAACGTTATACGTTATATCATAATGCTACATAACGTTATACGTTATTACATAATACTATATAACGTTATACGTTATATCGTTATGCTACATAACGTTATACGTTATATCGTAATGCTACATAACGTTATACGTTATATCGTAATACTACATAACGTTATACGTTATAACGTATTACCACATAACGTTATACGTTATATCGTAATGCTACATACCGTTATACGTTATATCATAATGCTACATAACGTTATACGTTATATCGTAATACTACATAACGTTATACGTTATATCATAATGCTACATAACGTTATACGTTATAACATATTACCATATAACGTTATACGTTATATCGTTATGCTACATAACGTTATACGTTATATCGTAATGCTACATATCGTTATACGTTATATCATAATGCTACGTAACGTTATACGTTATAACATATTACCATATAACGTCATACGTTATATCGTTATGCTACATAACGTTAACCGTTATATCGTAATGCTACATAACGTTATACGTTATGTCGTTATGCTACATAACGTTATACGTTATATCGTAATACTACATAACGGTATACGATATAAGGTAATACTACATAACGTTATACGTTATATCGTAATACTATATAACGTTATACGTTATATCGTAATGCAACATAACGTTGTACGTTATATCGTAATGCTACATAACGTTATACGGTATATCCTAATACTACATAACGGCATTCGTTATAACGTAATACTACATAACGTTATACGTTATAACCTAATACTATATAACGTTATACGTTATATGGTATGCTACATAACGTTATACGTTATATCGTAATGCTACATAACGTTATACGTTATATAATAATACTACATCACGTTATACGTTATATCGTTATGCTACATAACGTTATACGTTATATCGTACTGCTACCTAACGTTATACCTTATATCATAATGCTACATAACGTTATACGTTATTACATAGTACTATATAACGTTATACGTTATATCGTTATGCTACATAACGTTATACGTTATATCGTAATACTACATAACGGTATACGTTATAACGTAATACTACATAACGTTATACGTTATATCGTGATACTATATAACGTTATACGTTATATCGTAATGCTACATAACGTTATACGTTATATCGTAATGCTACATATCGTTATACGTTATGTCGTAATACTACATAACGGTATACGTTATAACGTAATACTACATAACGTTATACGTTATATCGTAATGCTACATAACGTTATACGTTATATCATAATGCTACATAACGTTATACGTTATTACATAGTACTATATAACTTTATACGTTATATCGTTATGCTACATAACGTTATACGTTATATCGTAATGCTACATAACGTTATACGTTATATCGTAATGCTACATAACGTTATACGTTATATCGTAATACTACATAACGATATACGTTATATCGTAATGCTACATAACGTTATACGTTATATCGTAATGCTACATATCGTTATACGTTATGTCGTAATACTACATAACGGTATACGTTATAACGTAATACTACATAACGTTATACGTTATATCGTAATACTACATAACGTTATACGTTATAACCTAATACTATATAACGTTATACGTTATATGGTTATGCTACATAACGCTATACGTTATATCGTAATGCTACATAACGTTATACGTTATATCGTAACGCTACATAACGTTATACGTTATAACATATTACCATATAACGTTATACGTTATATCGTTATGCTACATAACGTTATACGTTATATCGTAATGCTACATATCGTTATACTTAATATCATAATACTACATAACGTTATACGTTATAACTTAATACTATATAACATTATACGTTATATCGTTATGCTACATAACGTTATACGTTATATCGTTATGCTACATAACGTTATACGTTATATCGTAATGCTACATAACGTTATACGTTATATCATAATGCTACATAACGTTATACGTTATTACATAATACTATATAACGTTATACGTTATATCGTTATGCTACATAACGTTATACGTTATATCGTAATGCTACATAACGTTATACGTTATATCGTAATACTACATAACGTTATACGTTATAACGTATTACCACATAACGTTATACGTTATATCGTAATGCTACATAACGTTATACGTTATATCGTAATGCTACATACCGTTATACGTTATATCATAATGCTACATAACGTTATACGTTATATCGTAATACTACATAACGTTATACGTTATATCATAATGCTACATAACGTTATACGTTATAACATATTACCATATAACGTTATACGTTATATCGTTATGCTACATAACGTTATACGTTATATCGTAATGCTACATATCGTTATACGTTATATCATAATGCTACGTAACGTTATACGTTATAACATATTACCATATAACGTCATACGTTATATCGTTATGCTACATAACGTTAACCGTTATATCGTAATGCTACATAACGTTATACGTTATATCGTTATGCTACATAACGTTATACGTTATATCGTAATACTACATAACGGTATACGATATAAGGTAATACTACATAACGTTATACGTTATATCGTAATACTATATAACGTTATACGTTATATCGTAATGCAACATAACGTTATACGTTATATCGTAATGCTACATAACGTTATACGGTATATCCTAATACTACATAACGGCATTCGTTATAACGTAATACTACATAACGTTATACGTTATAACCTAATACTATATAACGTTATACGTTATATGGTATGCTACATAACGTTATACGTTATATCGTAATGCTACATAACGTTATACGTTATATAATAATACTACATCACGTTATACGTTATATCGTTATGCTACATAACGTTATACGTTATATCGTACTGCTACCTAACGTTATACCTTATATCATAATGCTACATAACGTTATACGTTATTACATAGTACTATATAACGTTATACGTTATATCGTTATGCTACATAACGTTATACGTTATAACGTATTACCACATAACGTTATACGTTATATCGTAATGCTACATAACGTTATACGTTATATCGTAATGCTACATAACGTTATACGTTATATCGCAATGCTACATATCGTTATACGTTATATCATAATGCTACATAACGTTGTACGTTATATCGTAATGCTACATAAAGTTATACGTTATATCATAATGCTACATAACGTTATACGTTTATAACATATTACCATATAACGTTATACGTTATATCGTTATGCTACATAACGTTATACGTTATGTAGTAATGCTACATAACGTTATACGTTATGCAGTAATGCTACATAACGTTATACGTTATATCATAATGCTACATAACGTTATACGTTATAACATATTACCATATAACGTTATACGTTATATCGTTATGCTACATAACGTTATACGTTATATCGTAATGCTACATAACGTTATACGTCATAACGTATTACCACATAACGTTATACGTTATATCGTAATGCTACATAGCGTTATACGTTATATCGTAATACTACATAACGGTATACGTTATAACGTAATACTACATAACGTTATACGTTATATCGTAATACTATATAACGTTATTCGTTATATCATAATGTTACATAACGTTATACGTTATAACATATTACCATATAACGTTATACGTTATATCGTTATGCTACACAACGTTATACGTTATATCGTTATGCTACACAACGGTATACGTCATAACGTATTACCACATAACGTTATACGTTATATCGTAATGCTACATAACGTTATACGTTATATCGTAATACTACATAACGGTATACGTTATAACGTAATACTACATAACGTTATACGTTATATCGTAATGCTACATAACGTTATACGTTATATCATAATGCTACATAACGTTATCCGTTATAACATATTACCATATAACGTTATACGTTATATCGTTATGCTACACAACGTTATACGTCATAACGTATTACCACATAACGTCATACGTTATATCGTAATGCTACATAACGTTATACGTTATATCGTAATACTACATAACGGTATACGTTATAACGTAATACTACATAACGCTATACGTTATGTCGTTATGCTATATAACGTTATACGTTATATCGTAATGCTACATAACGTTATACGTTATATCGTAATACTACATAACGTTATACGTTATATCGTAATGCTACATATCGTCATACGTTATATCATAATGCTACGTAACGTTATACGTTATAACATATTACCATATAACGTTATACGTTATATCGTAATGCTACATAACGTTATACGTTATTACATAATACTATATAACGTTATACGTTATATCGTTATGCTACATAACGTTATATGTTATATCGTAATGCTACATATCGTTATACGTTATATCATAATACTACATAACGTTATACGTTATAACTTAATACTATATAACGTTATACATTATATCGTTATGCTACATAACGTTATACGTTATGTCGTAATGCTACATAACGTTATACGTTATATCATAATGCTACATAACGTTATACGTTATATCGTAATACTACATAACGGTATACGTTATAACGTAATACTACATAACGTTATACTTTATATCGTAATGCTACATAACGTTATACGTTATATCATAATGCTACATAACGTTATACGTTATAACATATTACCATATAACGTTATACGTTATATCGTTATGCTACATAACGTTATACGTTATATCGTAATGCTACATAACGTTATACGTTATACCGTTATGCTACATAACGTTAGACGTTATGTCGTAATGCTACTTAACGTTATACGTTATATCATAATGCTACATAACGCTAAACGTTATATCGTAATGCTACATAACGTTATACGTTACAACCTAGTACTATATAACGTTATACGTTATATCGTTATGCTACATAACGTTATACGTTATATCATAATGCTACATAACATTATACGTTATAACATATTACCATATAACGTTATACGTTATATCGTTATGCTACATAACGTTATACGTTATATCGTAATGCTACATAACGTTTTACGTCATAACGTATTACCACATAACGTTATACGTTATATCGTAATGCTACATAACGTTATACGTTATATCGTAATACTACATAACGGTATACGTTATAACGTAATACTACATAACGTTATACGTTATATCGTAATACTATATAACGTTGTACGTTATATCATAATGCTACATAACGTTATACGTTATAACATATTACCATATAACGTTATACGTTATATCGTTATGCTACATAACGTTATACGTTATATCGTAATGCTACATAACGTTATACGTCATAACGTATTACCACATAACGTTATACGTTATACCGTTATGCTACATAACGTTAGACGTTATGTCGTAATGCTACTTAACGTTATACGTTATATCATAATGCTACATAACGTTATACGTTATATCGTAATGCTACATAACGTTATACGTTATGTCGTAATACTACATAACGGTATACGTTATAACGTAATACTACATAACGTTATACGTTATAGCGTAATACTATATAACGTTATACGTTATATCGTAATGCTACATAACGTTATACGCTATATCGTAATGATACATATCGTTATACGTTATATCATAATGCTACATAACGTTATACGTTATATCGTAATGCTACATAACGTTAAACGTTATAACGTATTACCACATAACGTTATACGTTATATCGTAATGCTACCTAACGTTATATGTTATATCATAATGCTACATAACGTTATACGTTATTACATAGTACTATATAACGTTATACGTTATATCGTTATGCTACATAACGTTATACGTTATAACGTATTACCACATAACGTTATACGTTATATCGTAATGCTACATAACGTTATACGTTATATCGTAATGCTACATAACGTTATACGTTATATCGTAATGCTACATATCGTTATACGTTATATCATAATGCTACATAACGTTGTACGTTATATCGTAATACTACATAACGTTATACGTTATATCATAATGCTACATAACGTTATACGTTATAACATATTACCATATAACGTTATACGTTATATCGTAATGCTACATAACGTTATACGTTATATCATAATGCTACATAACGTTATACGTTATAACATATTACCATATAACGTTATACGTTATATCGTCATGCTACATAACGTTATACGTTATATCGTAATGCTACATATCGTTATACGTTATATCATAATACTACATAACGTTATACGTTATAACTTAATACTATATAACGTTATACGTTATAACATTATGCTACATAACGTTATACGTTATGTCGTAATGCTACATAACGTTATACGTTATATCGTTATGCTACATAACGTTATACGTTATATCGTAATGCTACGTAACGTTATACGTTATATCATAATGCTACATAACGTTATACGTTATTACATAGTACTATATAACGTTATACGTTATATCGTTACGCTACATAACGTTATACGTTATATCGTAATGCTACATAACGTTATACGTTATATCATAATGCTACATAACGTTATACGTTATTACATAATACTATATAACGTTATACGTTATATCATAATACTACATAACTTTATACGTTATAACTTAATACTATATAACGTTATACGTTATATCGTAATGCTACGTAACGTTATACGTTATATCATAATGCTACATAACGTTATACGTTATTACATAGTACTATATAACGTTATACGTTATATCGTTACGCTACATAACGTTATACGTTATATCGAAATGCTACATAACGTTATACGTTATATCATAATGCTACATAACGTTATACGTTATTACATAATACTATATAACGTTATACGTTATATCATAATACTACATAACTTTATACGTTATATCGTAATGCTACATACCGTTATACGTTATATCATAATGCTACACAACGTTATACGTTATATCGTAATGCTACACAACGTTATACGTTATATCGTTATGCTACATAACGTTATACGTTATATCGTAATGCTACGTAACGTTATACGTTATATCATAATGCTACATAACGTTATACGTTATTACATAGTACTATATAACGTTATACGTTATATCGTTACGCTACATAACGTTATACGTTATGTCGTAATGCTACATAACGTTATACGTTATATCGTTATGCTACATAACGTTATACGTTATATCGTAATGCTACGTAACGTTATACGTTATATCATAATGCTACATAACGTTATACGTTATTACATAGTACTATATAACGTTATACGTTATATCGTTACGCTACATAACGTTATACGTTATATCGTAATGCTACATAACGTTATACGTTATATCATAATGCTACATAACGTTATACGTTATTACATAATACTATATAACGTTATACGTTATATCATAATACTACATAACTTTATACGTTATAACTTAATACTATATAACGTTATACGTTATATCGTAATGCTACGTAACGTTATACGTTATATCATAATGCTACATAACGTTATACGTTATTACATAGTGCTATATAACGTTATACGTTATATCGTTACGCTACATAACGTTATACGTTATATCGTAATGCTACATAACGTTATACGTTATATCATAATGCTACATAACGTTATACGTTATTACATAATACTATATAACGTTATACGTTATATCATAATACTACATAACTTTATACGTTATATCGTAATGCTACATACCGTTATACGTTATATCATAATGCTACACAACGTTATACGTTATATCGTAATGCTACACAACGTTATACGTTATATCGTTATGCTACATAACGTTATACGTTATATCGTAATGCTACGTAACGTTATACGTTATATCATAATGCTACATAACGTTATACGTTATTACATAGTACTATATAACGTTATACGTTATATCGTTACGCTACATAACGTTATACGTTATATCGTAATGCTACATAACGTTATACGTTATATCATAATGCTACACAACGTTATACGTTATATCGTAATGCTACATAACGTTATACGTTATATCATAATGCTACATAACGTTATAGGTTATAACATATTACCATATAACGTTATACGTTATATCGTTATGCTACATAACGTTATACGTTATATCGTAATGCTACATATCGTTATACGTTATATCATAATGCTACGTAACGTTATACGTTATAACTTATTGCCATATAACGATATACGTTATATCGTTATGCTACATAACGTTATACGTTATATCGTAATGCTACATAACGTTATACGTTATATCGTAATACTATATGACGTTATACGTTATATCGAAATGCTACATAACGTTATACGTTATATCGTAATGCAACATATCCTTATACGTTATGTCGTAATACTACATAACGGTATACGTTATAACGTAATACTACATAACGTTATACGTTATATCGTAATACTACATAACGTTATACGTTATAACCTAATACTATATAACGTTATACGTTATATGGTTATGCTACACAACGTTATACGTTATATCGTAATGCTACATAACGTTATACGTTACATCGTAACGCTACATAACGTTATACGTTATAACATATTACCATATAACGTTATACGTTATATCGTTACGCTACATAACGTTGTACGTTATATCGTAATGCTACATATCGTTATACGTTATATCATAATACTACATAACGTTATACGTTATAACTTAATACTATATAACGTTATACGTTATATCGTTATGCTACATAACGTTATACGTTATATCGTTATGCTACATAACGTTATACGTTATATCGTAATGCTACATAACGTTATACGTTATATCATAATGCTACATAACGTTATACGTTATTACATAATACTATATAACGTTATACGTTATATCGTTATGCTACATAACGTTATACGTTATATCGTAATGCTACATAACGTTATACGTTATATCGTAATACTACATAACGTTATACGTTATGACGTATTACCACATAACGTTATACGTTATATCGTAATGCTACATAACGTTATACGTTATATCGTAATGTTACATACCGTTATACGTTATATCATAATGCTGCATAACGTTATACGTTATATCGTAATGCTACATAACGTTATACGATATATCATAATGCTACATAACGTTATACGTTATAACATATTACCATATAACGTTATACGTTATATCGTTATGCTACATATCGTTATACGTTATATCGTAATACTACATAACGTTATACGTTATGACGTATTACCACATAACGTTATACGTTATATCGTAATGCTACATAACGTTATACGTTATATCGTAATGTTACATACCGTTATACGTTATATCATAATGCTACATAACGTTATACTTTATATCGTAATGCTACATAACGTTATACGTTATATCATAATGCTACATAACGTTATACGTTATAACATATTACCATATAACGTTATACGTTATATCGTTATGCTACATATCGTTATACGTTATATCATAATACTACATAACGTTATACGTTATAACCTAGTACTATATAACGTTATACGTTATATGGTTATGCTACATAACGTTATACGTTATATCGTAATGCTACATAACGTTATACGTTATATTGTTATGCTACATAACGTTATACGTTATATCGTAATACTACATAACGGTATACATTATAACGTAATACTACATAACGTTATACGTTATATCGTAATACTATATAACCTTATACGTTATATCGTAATGCTACATAACGTTATACGTTATATCATAATGCTACATAATGTTATACGTTATAACATATTACCATATAACGTTATACGTTATATCGTTATGCTACAAAGCGTTATACGTTATATCATAATGCTACATATCGTTATACGTTATATCATAATACTACATAAAGTTATACGTTATAACTTAATACTATATAACGTTATACGTTATATCGTTATGCTACATAACGTTATACGTTATATCGTAATACTACATAACGGTATACATTATAACGTAATACTACATAACGTTATACGTTATATCGTAATACTATATAACCTTATACGTTATATCGTAATGCAACATAACGTTATACGTTATATCGTAATGCTACATAACGTTATACGTTATATCCTAATACTACATAACGGCATACGTTATAACGTAACACTACATAACGTTATACGTTATAACCTAATACTATATAACGTTATACGTTATATGGTTATGCTACATAACGTTATACGTTATATCGTAATGCTACATAACGTTATACGTTATATAATAATACTACATCACGTTATACGTTATATCGTTATGCTACATAACGTTATACGTTATATCATAATGCTACATAACGTTATACGTTATATCGTAATGCTACATAACGTTATACGTTATATCATAATACTACATAACGTTATACGTTATGACGTATTACCACATAACGTTATACGTTATATCGTAATGCTACATAACGTTATACGTTATATCGTAATGTTACATACCGTTATACGTTATATCATAATGCTACATAACGTTATACGTTATATCGTAATGCTACATAACGATATACGTTATATCATAATGCTACATGACGTTATACGTTATAACATATTACCATATAACGTTATACGTTATATCGTTATGCTACATATCGTTATACGTTATATCATAATACTACATAACGTTATACGTTATAACCTAGTACTATATAACGTTATACGTTATATGGTTATGCTACATAACGTTATACGTTATATCGTAATGCTACATAACGTTATACGTTATATTGTTATGGTACATAACGTTATACGTTATATCGTAATACTACATAACGGTATACATTATAACGTAATACTACATAACGTTATACGTTATATCGTAATACTATATAACCTTATACGTTATATCGTAATGCAACATAACGTTATACGTTATATCCTATTACTACATAACGGCATACGTTATAACGTAACACTACATAACGTTATACGTTATAACCTAATACTATATAACGTTATACGTTATATGGTTATGCTACATAACGTTATACGTTATATCGTAATGCTACATAACGTTATACGTTATATAATAATACTACATCACGTTATACGTTATATCGTTATGCTACATAACGTTATACGTTATATCGTAATGCTACCTAACGTTATACGTTATATCCTAATACTACATAACGGCATACGTTATAACGTAATACTACATAACGTTATACGTTATAACCTAATACTATATAACGTTATACGTTATATGGTTATGCTACATAACGTTATACGTTATATCGTAATGCTACATAACGTTATACGTTATATAATAATACTACATCACGTAATACGTTATATCGTTATGCTACATAACGTTATACGTTATATCGTAATGCTACCTAACGTTATACGTTATATCATAATGCTACATAAAGTTATACGTTATTACATAGTACTATATAACGTTATACGTTATATCGTTATGATACATAACGTTATACGTTATAACGTATTACCACATAACGTTATACGTTATATCGTAATGCTACATAACGTTATACGTTATATCGTAATGCTACATAACGTTATACGTTATATCATAATGCTACATAATGTTATACGTTATAACATATTACCATATAACGTTATACGTTATATCGTTATGCTACAAAGCGTTATACGTTATATCATAATGCTACATATCGTTATACGTTATATCATAATACTACATAAAGTTATACGTTATAACTTATTACTATATAACGTTATACGTTATATCGTTATGCTACATAACGTTATACGTTATGTCGTAATGCTACATAACGTTATACGTTATATCATAATGCTACATAACGTTATACGTTATAACATATTACCATATAACGTTATACGTTATATCGTTATGCTACATAACGTTATACGTTATATCGTAATGCTACATAACGTTATACGTTATATCGTAATGCTACATAACGTTATACGTTATATCATAATGCTACATAACGTTATACGTTATAACATATTACCATATAACGTTATACGTTATATCGTTACGCAACATAACGTTATACGTTATATCGTAATGCTACATATCGTTATACGTTATATCATAATACTACATAACGTTATACGTTATAACTTAGTACTATATAACGTTATACGTTATATCGTTATGCTACATAACGTTATACGTTATATCGTTATGCTACATAACGTTATACGTTATATCGTAATGCTACATAACGTTATACGTTATATCGTAATGCTACATAACGTTATACGTTATATCATAATGCTACATAAAGTTATACGTTATTACATAGTACTATATAACGTTGTACGTTATATCGTTATGATACATAACGTTATACGTTATAACGTATTACCACATAACGTTATACGTTATATCGTAATGCTACATAACGTTATACGTTATATCGTAATGCTACATAACGTTATACGTTATATCATAATGCTACATAATGTTATACGTTATAACGTATTACCATATAACGTTATACGTTATATCGTTATGCTACAAAGCGTTATACGTTATATCATAATGCTACATATCGTTATACGTTATATCATAATACTACATAACGTTATACGTTATAACTTAATACTATATAACGTTATACGTTATATCGTTATGCTACATAACGTTATACGTTATGTCGTAATGCTACATAACGTTATACGTTATATGATAATGCTACATAACGTTATACGTTATAACATATTACCATATAACGTTATACGTTATATCGTTATGCTACATAACGTTATACGTTATAACGTATTACCACATAACGTTATACGTTATATCGTAATGCTACATAACGTTATACGTTATATCGTAATGCTACATAACGTTATACGTCATATCATAATGCTACATAATGTTATACGTTGTAACATATTACCATATAACGTTATACGTTATATCGTTATGCTACAAAGCGTTATACGTTATATCATAATACTACATAACGTTATACGTTATAACTTAATACTATATAACGTTATACGTTATATCGTTATGCTACATAACGTTATACGTTATGTCGTAATGCTACATAACGTTATACGTTATATCATAATGCTACATAACGTTATACGTTATAACATATTACCATATAACGTTATACGTTATATCGTTATGCTACATAACGTTATACGTTATATCGTAATGCTACCTAACGTTATACGTTATATCGTAATGCTACATAACGTTATACGTTATATCATAATGCTACATAACGTTATACGTTATAACATATTACCATATAACGTTATACGTTATATCGTTACGCAACATAACGTTATACGTTATATCGTAATGCTACATATCGTTATACGTTATATCATAATACTACATAACGTTATACGTTATAACTTAGTACTATATAACGTTATACGTTATATCGTTATGCTACATAACGTTATACGTTATATCGTTATGCTACATAACGTTATACGTTATATCGTAATGCTACATAACGTTATACGTTATATCATAATGCTACATAACGTTATACGTTATTACATAATACTATATAACGTTATACGTTATATCGTTATGCTACATAACGTTATACGTTATATCGTAATGCTACATAACGTTATACGTTATATCGTAATACTACATAACGTTATACGTTATAACGTATTACCACATAACGTTATACGTTATATCGTAATGCTACATAACGTTATACGTTATATCGTAATGTTACATACCGTTATACGTTATATCATAATGCTACATAACGTTATACGTTATATCGTAATGCTACATAACGTTATACGTTATATCATAATGCTACATAACGTTATACGTTATAACATATTACCATATAACGTTATACGTTATATCGTTATGCTACATATCGTTATACGTTATATCATAATACTACATAACGTTATACGTTATAACCTAGTACTATATAACGTTATACGTTATATGGTTATGCTACATAACGTTATTCGTTATATCGTAATGCTACATAACGTTATACGTTATATTGTTATGCTACATAACGTTATACGTTATATCGTAATACTACATAACGGTATACATTATAACGTAATACTACATAACGTTATACGTTATATCGTAATACTATATAACCTTATACGTTATATCGTAATGCAACATAACGTTATACGTTATATCGTAATGCTACATAACGTTATACGTTATATCCTAATACTACATAACGGCATACGTTATAACGTAACACTACATAACGTTATACGTTATAACCTAATACTATATAACGTTATACGTCATATGGTTATGCTACATAACGCTATACGTTATATCGTAATGCTACATAACGTTATACGTTATATAATAATACTACATCACGTTATACGTTATATCGTTATGCTACATAACGTTATACGTTATATCGTAATGCTACCTAACGTTATACGTTATATCCTAATACTACATAACGGCATACGTTATAACGTAATACTACATAACGTTATACGTTATAACCTAATACTATATAACGTTATACGTTATATGGTTATGCTACATAACGATATACGTTATATCGTAATGCTACATAACGTTATACGTTATATAATAATACTACATCACGTAATACGTTATATCGTTATGCTACATAACGTTATACGTTATATCGTAATGCTACCTAACGTTATACGTTATATCATAATGCTACATAACGTTATAGGTTATTACATAGTACTATATAACGTTATACGTTATATCGTTATGCTACATAACGTTATACGTTATAACGTATTACCACATAACGTTATACGTTATATCGTCGTGCTACATAACGTTATACGTTATATCGTTATGCTAAATAACGTTATACGATATATCGTAATGCTACATAACGTTATACGTTATATCATAATGCTACATAACGTTATACGTTATTACATAGTACTATATAACGTTATACGTTATATCGTTATGCTACATAACGTTATACGTTATAACGTATTACCACATAACGTTATACGTTATATCGTAATGCTACATAACGTTATACGTTATATCGTAATGCTACATAACGTTATACGTTATATCATAATGCTACATAACGTTATACGTTATAACATATTACCATATAACGTTATACGTTATATCGTTATGCTACAAAGCGTTATACGTTATATCGTAATGCTACATATCGTTATACGTTATATCATAATACTACATAACGTTATACGTTATAACTTAATACTATATAACGTTATACGTTCTATCGTTATGCTACATAACGTTATACGTTATGTCGTAATGCTACAAAACGTTATACGTTATATCATAATGCTACATAACGTTATACGTTATAACATATTACTATATAACGTTATACGTTATATCGTTATGCTACATAACGTTATACGTTATATCGTAATGCTACATAACGTTATACGTTATAACATATTGCCATATAACGTTATACGTTATATCGTTATGCTACAAAGCGTTATACGTTATATCGTAATGCTACATATCGTTATACGTTATATCATAATACTACATAACGTTATACGTTATAACTTAATACTATATAACTTTATATGTTATATCGTTATGCTACATAACGTTATACGTTATAACGTATTACCACATAACGTTATACGTTATATCATAATGCTACATAACGTTATACGTTATATCGTAATGCTACATAACGTTATACGTTATATCATAATGCTACATAACGTTATACGTTATAACATATTACCATATAACGTTATACGTTATATCGTTATGCTACAAAGCGTTATACGCTGTATCGTAATGCTACATATCGTTATACGTTATATCATAATACTACATAACGTTATACGTTATAACCTAATACTATATAACGTTATACGTTATATCGTTATGCTACATAACGTTATACGTTATGTCGTAATGCTACATAACGTTATACGTTATAACATATTACCATATAACGTTATACGTTATATCGTTATGCTACATAACGTTATACGTTATAACGTAATACTACATAACGTTATACGTTATATCGTAATACTATATAACGTTATACGTTATATCGTAATGCTACATAACGTTATACGTTATATCGTAATGATACATATCGTCATACGTTATATCATAATGCTACATAACGTTATACGTTATATCGTAATGCTACATAACGTTATACGTTATATCATAATGCTACATAACGTTATACGATATTACATAATACCATATAACGTTATACGCTATATCGTTATGCTACATAACGTTATACGTTATATCGTAATGCTACATAACGTTATACGTTATATCATAATACTACATAACGTTATACGTTATAACTTAATACTATATAACGTTATACGTTATATCGTTATGCTACATAACGTTATACGTTATGTCGTAATGCTACATAACGTTATACGTTATATCATAATGCTACTTAACGTTATACGTTATAACATATTACCATATAACGTTATACGTTATATCGTTATGCTACATAACGTTATACGTTATATCGTAATGCTACATAACGTTATACGTCATATCGTATTACCACATAACGTTATACGTTATATCGTAATGCTACATAACGTTATACGTTATATCATAATACTACATAACGTTATACGTTATAACTTAATACTATATAACGTTATACGTTATATCGTTATGCTACATAACGTTATACGTTATATCGTAATGCTACATAACGTTATACGTTATATCATAATGCTACATAACGTTATACGTTATATCGTTATGCTACATAACGTTATACGTTATATCGTAATGCTACATAACGTTATACGTTATATAATAATACTACATCACGTTATACGTTATATCGTTATGCTACATAACGTTATACGTTATATCGTAATGCTACCTAACGTTATACGTTATATCCTAATACTACATAACGGCATACGTTATAACGTAATACTACATAACGTTATACGTTATAACCTAATACTATATAACGTTATACGTTATATGGTTATGCTACATAACGTTATACGTTATATCGTAATGCTACATAACGTTATACGTTATATAATAATACTACATCGCGTAATACGTTATATCGTTATGCTACATAACGTTATACGTTATATCGTAATGCTACATATCGTTATACGTTATATCATAATACTACATAACGTTATACGTTATAACCTAATACTATATAACGTTATACGTTATATCGTTATGCTACATAACGTTATACGTTATGTCGTAATGCTACATAACGTTATACGTTATAACATATTACCATATAACGTTATACGTTATATCGTTATGCTACATAACGTTATACGTTATAACGTAATACTACATAACGTTATACGTTATATCGTAATACTATATAACGTTATACGTTATATCGTGATGCTACATAACGTTATACGTTATATCGTAATGATACATATCGTCATACGTTATATCATAATGCTACATAACGTTATACGTTATATCGTAATGCTACATAACGTTATACGTTATATCATAATGCTACATAACGTTATACGATATTACATAATACCATATAACGTTATACGCTATATCGTTATGCTACATAACGTTATACGTTATATCGTTATGCTACATAACGTTATACGTTATATCGTAATGCTACATAACGTTATACGTCATATCGTATTACCACATAACGTTATACGTTATATCGTAATGCTACATAACGTTATACGTTATATCATAATACTACATAACGTTATACGTTATAACTTAATACTATATAACGTTATACGTTATATGGTTATGCTACATAACGTTATACGTTATATCGTAATGCTACATAACGTTATACGTTATATCATAATGCTACATAACGTTATACGTTATATCGTTATGCTACATAACGTTATACGTTATATCGTAATGCTACATAACGTTATACGTTATTACATAATACTATATAACGTTATACGTTATATCGTTATGCTACATAACGTTATACGTTATATCGTAATGCTACATAACGTTATACGTTATATCGTAATACTACATAACGTTATACGTTATGACGTATTACCACATAACGTTATACGTTATATCGTAATACTATATAACCTTATACGTTATATCGTAATGCAACATAACGTTATACGTTATATCGTAATGCTACATAACGTTATACGTTATATAATAATACTACATCACGTTATACGTTATATCGTTATGCTACATAACGTTATACGTTATATAGTAATGCTATATAACCTTATACGTTATATCGTAATGCAACATAACGTTATACGTTATATCGTAATGCTACATAACGTTATACGTTATATAATAATACTACATCACGTTATACGTTATATCGTTATGCTACATAACGTTATACGTTATATCGTAATGCTACCTAACGTTATACGTTATATCCTAATACTACATAACGGCATACGTTATAACGTAATACTACATAACGTTATACGTTATAACCTAATACTATATAACGTTATACGTTATATGGTTATGCTACATAACGTTATACGTTATATCGTAATGCTACATAACGTTATACGTTATATAATAATACTACATCACGTAATACGTTATATCGTTATGCTACATAACGTTATACGTTATATCGTAATGCTACCTAACGTTATACGTTATATCATAATGCTACATAACGTTATACGTTATTACATAGTACTATGTAACGTTATACGTTATATCGTTATGCTACATAACGTTATACGTTATAACGTATTACCACATAACGTTATACGTTATATCGTAATGCTACATAACGTTATACGTTATATCGTTATGCTAAATAACGTTATACGATATATCGTAATGCTACATAACGTTATACGTTATATCATAATGCTACATAACGTTATACGTTATTACATAGTACTATATAACGTTATAGGTTATATCGTTATGCTACATAACGTTATACGTTATAACGTATTACCACATAACGTTATACGTTATATCGAAATGCTACATAACGTTATACGTTATATCGTAATGCTACATAACGTTATACGTTATATCATAATGCTACATAACGTTATACGTTATAACATATTACCATATAACGTTATACGTTATATCGTTATGCTACAAAGCGTTATACGTTATATCGTAATGCTACATATCGTTATACGTTATATCATAATACTACATAACGTTATACGTTATAACTTAATACTATATAACGTTATACGTTATATCGTTATGCTACATAACGTTATACGTTATATCGTTATGCTACAAAGCGTTATACGCTATATCGTAATGCTACATATCGTTATACGTTATATCATAATACTACATAAGGTTATACGTTATAACCTAATACTATATAACGTTATACGTTATATCGTTATGCTACATAACGTTATACGTTATGTCGTAATGCTACATAACGTTATACGTTATATCATAATGCTACATAACGTTATACGTTATAACATATTACCATATAACGTTATACGTTATATCGTTATGCTACATAACGTTATACGTTATGTCGTAATGCTACATAACGTTATACGTTATATCATAATGCTACTTAACGTTATACGTTATAACATATTACCATATAACGTTATACGTTATATCGTTATGCTACATAACGTTATACGTTATATCGTAATGCTACATAACGTTATACTTCATAACGTATTACCACATAACGTTATACGTTATATCATAATGCTACTTAACGTTATACGTTATAACATATTACCATATAACGTTATACGTTATATCGTTATGCTACATAACGTTATACGTTATATCGTAATGCTACATAACGTTATACGTTATATCCTAATACTACATAACGGCATACGTTATAACGTAATACTACATAACGTTATACGTTATAACCTAATACTATATAACGTTATACGTTATACGGTTATGCTACATAACGTTATACGTTATATGGTTATGCTACATAACGTTATTCGTTATATCGTAATGCTACATAACGTTATACGTTATATTGTTATGCTACATAACGTTATACGTTATATCGTAATACTACATAACGGTATACGTTATATCATAATGCTACATAACGTTATACGTTATAACATATTACCATATAACGTTATACGTTATATCGTTATGCTACATAACGTTATACGTTATATCGTAATGCTACATAACGTTATACGTTATAACATATTACCATATAACGTTATACGTTATATCGTTATGCTACAAAGCGTTATACGTTATATCGTAATGCTACATATCGTTATACGTTATATCATAATACTACATAACGTTATACGTTATAACTTAATACTATATAACGTTATATGTTATATCGTTATGCTACATAACGTTATACGTTATAACGTATTACCACATAACGTTATACGTTATATCATAATGCTACATAACGTTATACGTTATATCGTAATGCTACATAACGTTATACGTTATATCATAATGCTACATAACGTTATACGTTATAACATATTACCATATAACGTTATACGTTATATCGTTATGCTACAAAGCGTTATACGTTATATCGTAATGCTACATATCGTTATACGTTATATCATAATACTACATAACGTTATACGTTATAACTTAATACTATATAACTTTATATGTTATATCGTTATGCTACATAACGTTATACGTTATAACGTATTACCACATAACGTTATACGTTATATCATAATGCTACATAACGTTATACGTTATATCGTAATGCTACATAACGTTATACGTTATATCATAATGCTACATAACGTTATACGTTATAACATATTACCATATAACGTTATACGTTATATCGTTATGCTACAAAGCGTTATACGCTGTATCGTAATGCTACATATCGTTATACGTTATATCATAATACTACATAACGTTATACGTTATAACCTAATACTATATAACGTTATACGTTATATCGTTATGCTACATAACGTTATACGTTATGTCGTAATGCTACATAACGTTATACGTTATAACATATTACCATATAACGTTATACGTTATATCGTTATGCTACATAACGTTATACGTTATAACGTAATACTACATAACGTTATACGTTATATCGTAATACTATATAACGTTATACGTTATATCGTAATGCTACATAACGTTATACGTTATATCGTAATGATACATATCGTCATACGTTATATCATAATGCTACATAACGTTATACGTTATATCGTAATGCTACATAACGTTATACGTTATATCATAATGCTACATAACGTTATACGATATTACATAATACCATATAACGTTATACGCTATATCGTTATGCTACATAACGTTATACGTTATATCGTAATGCTACATAACGTTATACGTTATATCATAATACTACATAACGTTATACGTTATAACTTAATACTATATAACGTTATACGTTATATCGTTATGCTACATAACGTTATACGTTATGTCGTAATGCTACATAACGTTATACGTTATATCATAATGCTACTTAACGTTATACGTTATAACATATTACCATATAACGTTATACGTTATATCGTTATGCTACATAACGTTATACGTTATATCGTAATGCTACATAACGTTATACGTCATATCGTATTACCACATAACGTTATACGTTATATCGTAATGCTACATAACGTTATACGTTATATCATAATACTACATAACGTTATACGTTATAACTTAATACTATATAACGTTATACGTTATATCGTTATGCTACATAACGTTATACGTTATATCGTAATGCTACATAACGTTATACGTTATATCATAATGCTACATAACGTTATACGTTATATCGTTATGCTACATAACGTTATACGTTATATCGTAATGCTACATAACGTTATACGTTATATAATAATACTACATCACGTTATACGTTATATCGTTATGCTACATAACGTTATACGTTATATCGTAATGCTACCTAACGTTATACGTTATATCCTAATACTACATAACGGCATACGTTATAACGTAATACTACATAACGTTATACGTTATAACCTAATACTATATAACGTTATACGTTATATGGTTATGCTACATAACGTTATACGTTATATCGTAATGCTACATAACGTTATACGTTATATAATAATACTACATCGCGTAATACGTTATATCGTTATGCTACATAACGTTATACGTTATATCGTAATGCTACATATCGTTATACGTTATATCATAATACTACATAACGTTATACGTTATAACCTAATACTATATAACGTTATACGTTATATCGTTATGCTACATAACGTTATACGTTATAACGTAATACTACATAACGTTATACGTTATATCGTAATACTATATAACGTTATACGTTATATCGTAATGCTACATAACGTTATACGTTATATCGTAATGATACATATCGTCATACGTTATATCATAATGCTACATAACGTTATACGTTATATCGTAATGCTACATAACGTTATACGTTATATAATAATACTACATCGCGTAATACGTTATATCGTTATGCTACATAACGTTATACGTTATATCGTAATGCTACATATCGTTATACGTTATATCATAATACTACATAACGTTATACGTTATAACCTAATACTATATAACGTTATACGTTATATCGTTATGCTACATAACGTTATACGTTATGTCGTAATGCTACATAACGTTATACGTTATAACATATTACCATATAACGTTATACGTTATATCGTTATGCTACATAACGTTATACGTTATAACGTAATACTACTATCGTATACGTTATATCGTAATACTATATAACGTTATACGTTATATCGTAATGCTACATAACGTTATACGTTATATCGTAATGATACATATCGTCATACGTTATATCATAATGCTACATAACGTTACGATATCGTAATGCTACATAACGTTATATCATAATGCTACATAACGTTATACGATATTACATAATACCATATAACGTTAAACGCTATATCGTTATGCTACATAACGTTATACGTTATATCGTTATGCTACGTTATAATCGTATGCTACATAACGTTATCGTCATATCGTATTACCACATAACGTTATACGTTATATCGTAATGCTACATAACGTTATACGTTATATCATACTACATACGTATACGTTATATCTTAATACTATATAACGTTATACGTTATATCGTTATGCTACATAACGTATACGTTATATCGTAATGCTACATAACGTTATACGTTATATCATAATGCTACATAACGTTATACGTTATATCGTTATGCTACATAACGTTATACGTTATATCGTAATGCTACATACGTTATACGTTATTACATAATACTATATAACGTTATACGTTATATCGTTATGCTACATAACGTTATACGTTATATCGTAATGCTACATAACGTTATACGTTATATCGTAATACTACATAACGTTATACGTTATGACGTATTACCACATAACGTTATACGTTATATCGTAATGCTACATAACGTTATACGTTATATCGTAATGTTACATACCGTTATAAGTTATATCATAATGCTACATAACGTTATACGTTATATCATAATGCTACAACGACGTACGTTATAACGTAATACTACATAACGTTATACGTTATATCGTAATACTATATAACCTTATACGTTATATCGTAATGCAACATAACGTTATACGTATATGGTAATGCTACATAACGTTAACGTTATATAATAATACTACATCACGTTATACGTTATATCGTTATGCTACATAACGTTATACGTTATATCGTAATGCTATATAACCTTATACGTTATATCGTAATGCAACATAACGTTATACGTTATATCGTAATGCTACATAACGTTATACGTTATATAATAATACTACATCACGTTATACGTTATATCGTTATGCTACATAACGTTATACGTTATATCGTAATGCTACCTAACGTTATACGTTATATCCTAATACTACATAACGGCATACGTTATAACGTAATACTACATAACGTTATACGTTATAACCTAATACTATATACGTTATACGTTATATGGTTATGCACTACGATATCAATCTGATAGAGTGTGT